>JAHRHJ020003539.1:0-148738 GCA_019776745.2 Taxus chinensis
TCAGTTTGATTTTGATTTTTGGGTGATTGAATTCCTATAAATGCATGGCTTGTGCTCAAACAAATGGTCTGCCCCTGAATTTATCTCTCATTTTTCCTCACTTCAATCTGTTAGTTTGCTTTGATTCCATAGTTTAGTTCATTACATGCTTAGTTTGCATTGACTAGCTGTTGGTAAGCCACATATCCAACTTGTGCAAACAGTGTTGCTGTTTTATCTAATCCATTAGAGTAGAATAGCTTAGGAAGCCATTAAAGTTACAGGTTTTGCTCTTCATACAGGATAGTTTCAGGTTCTAGACGCATTATGTTGCACGATTCGCAGTAGATCCCGCTAGGAATTGCATAAGCCAAGCTCTGTACTCTTGTGCTATCCCTCTCCTATCCGCGTTCTATTCTGTCTGCATTCTGAAGGTTGTCCCTTGTTCCAATACCTATTCCTGTTGATGCAAGCATTACACGCTTTTCTGGATCTACGTGAGCACAAAGAACGAAGAGATCATACTGAGGGGACAAGATCACACACACCATCGGGTTCACCATTGTTCAGCAGAATCCAGGTTCTAACTTTCAAAGTTCTAGTTAAAATCATATCAAATAAAGTAGTTAACTGTTTTATTTCAGTAAATTATATTCTCGATATTACTAGGGAAGCTATGGGGATTGATAGTTTCTGAGAAACTATGATTCACTCCTCACTTCTGAGGTAGGATCGAGAATCTCGCAAATAGATTAGTTATTTCATTGTTTAGAATAGATATACAAAATTACACAGAAAAATAGCTACACTCGGCTATTTTGTTTGTTTTAAGTTATTAACTTAGTTATTAGTTCTAAATATCTTAAATAGCTGCTTTCCTAAATTCATTTAAATCATCAGAAAATACAAAAAGAAGTCATATATGCTAGAAATATACTTAGATTTCACTTTACTACAGTTTGTTTATACTGTTACGCTTGCATGACAATTACGGGACCTAGGGAGCCCAGAGAATATATTTTCGAGCCAATCGTGCCTCAGCCTAATCTCATAACAGCAATAAATGATATTGACCAGAATCTTAGAATCCAAGTCTTCCAAACAACAACGGATTTCCAGCGGATCAGATCTCAATTGAGAGGATTAAACATAGAAGACGACCAGGCACATGCATTTTGGTCAAGTCAGCCAAACTACAGACTACCCTAGAAAAATATCCACATGACTGTAGAAGGATTCGAAAGAGAACAAACATTCGAGTGTGATCCTTTAATTCCACAACCAGACGCAGGAGACACCCTCACAGACATAAATACCGGTTTAAGAATCCAGGTTGCGAGAACGCCCGTAAGATATTCTGAGAAAATCGCACAACTATTGGTTCTAAACATAGAAGCTGAGAAAGCGTATGATTATTGGATACTAGGGATCAGGACTTGATTCTACGTATGACCATAGCTGGCCCACAACAAACACGAACCTACGGTTGTGACCCACAAATCCCGCAGCCTAACGAATCCATCAGAGAATTAGACATAGACACTGGCCTATGCACACTGGTATTCCAGTCTACTCCACTTCGACCTATTATCATTGAACAATTATCCCTACTAGATATAACAGCTAACAAAGCTAGAGAATTCTGGACTAGGCCAGAGAACCGTCCATAGAGTTGACTATATTCACCGTCCACCATATGACCCTATCAGGAGAAATACACGAAACTATACTAGGTCATTTTCCACGTATTCCACAACCCATAGATCGAATCACACCAGAGCTCGATATTGATTGGAGCCTTCGAGCAGTCATCCTTGCCGATCGATCTATCACACCAGTCCAAGTTAGAAGGGCTTTCTTTGCCTTAGATTCGCAAATTCCATTAGTGCATGTCGAAGACATTAGACTGCCTAACTAGTTTGTCTGTGTCCCACACATATTCCATCCCCACCGGCTATCTCGGCACGACCTTGGGAGGTCGGGTACGCGGAAGAGTTACTGGTAGATTCCCACGCTCACTTGTCGCTTTTCCGGCGTACAGTGGCCATCAGTGGAAAGGCGGGCCAACAGAGGTATTTTAGAATTTTGGCTTTTTGTCAAAAAAGTTAAAAGAGCAACTTTGAGCAGTACCTCCACATCCAATCAGAAGGTGCCACGTGTTACAACAGAGCTGGGGGCTCGCAGATATTTTTGAGTTTTTGTAAATTTTGTGAAAAAATGGGAAAAAGGAAAGTTTGAGCCCACGAGCCCGATTTTCACCATTTGTGCCCTAATTTTAGTTACAGAACTTTAAATGGGGATATCTCTTGATTCAGCGGTTGAAATTCTTCGAATTTGGTACCGTTGGAAAACTGTTGATGTCCTTTACACCATGGAAGCTTCAATTTTGGATTTTTGTGGGGATTGGTGGGAGAAAAATGAAGAAACATCTCCAACACCGGAAAAAATGCAAAACAAACATGCAACCACCGAAATTTAATGCTGTATGGCATCCATTTCTCTCCAACATGGTCGAATACCTTGGAAAATGGATTTACAAAGGCACCCTTGAATTTTGGGGATCAAAATTAATGATGTTGTCGATGGTTGAGATTTCAAATCCAATTTTCCCCCCTTTTCTTCTTTCTCTCTGGTTTTCATCGATATATTATGGTAAAAACTCGTCATTTTGACAGGAGAGACATTCTGGGCATAGAGAAACTCTGTCAAATTTGTTTCTTGACACCATTTTTTAGCAGTGAAATTTCTCCTATGCCTGGAAAATGAATTTGTGCCTCTTTTCCAAAAATGTAATGGTTTGTGCACATTTTGGGGCAATAAAAACGTGTTTTTGTGGTGTTCTTCAACCCTTTGCATGATTTTGTTGTTTCCCCCGTGCCTCTCGTTTCCAGTTTTGTTTTGTTTCATGGAGTTTAATGGTAGATTTGAAGATCTGGGCCGTGTCACTTCTGTCTGACCTCCCTCATCTCCATTTTCTCTATTTTCTTTCTCCCTCAACAGAATGGCTCACTTCCTTTTTCTGGTGTATCACCGCTTTAGTGTAGGCTCTATTTTTCCCTTTTTATCTCTCTCCTTGGTCCCTTGGAAGTTAGATTAGGTCTATATTTATTTTTCCTACACTAGAGTAGCTTGTGGCAGGTTGTTTAGGAAAAAGAACCAACTTTCTCTAGAGAGTCTTTCCAATTGCAAGGTCCCACACTTTGAGGAAGAATCCATGTTATGCACATCATATTGGATGCTCATTATCAACTTCAGATCTGAGAAACATCCAGGGGTGTTGTGATTTTGCACTAACAGTGATGACATGTGACCTAGGGATGATGTGTGCATAAACCCTATAGCCTAAGTGTGTATCATGACATAATACGCGTAAAAGTGATGATTTAGCCTATAATGTATATCACTATGATGAGTAGGTGATGATAATGCAAGTAGAAGGAGTGGTGATGTATCCTAAAGCGTATACCACTACAAGATGATAGAATGTAAAGATGACAATTTAGCCTAAAGTGTATATCACTGTTTATGGCTCTACTGTCTACACACATTCTCCAATCTCCATCTTTTTTGGGAGTCATTAATGTTAGAGTTACACATGGACTCATGCTTTCTCTCACTAACCCTTTCTGTATTAGATCGGTCACTTGTCTGTTCAACTCTTCACTCTGTGTCGGACTCATCCGATAGGCTGCTTGGTTTGCAAGGGCCGATCCTGGGATCAAATAAATATGGTGTTGAATATCTTGCTTTGGAGGTAACCCATCTGGTAGCTCATCTGGTATGACATCTTTGTATTCTTTTAGTACCATTTTTGCCACAACAGGTATATTAAAGTCTTCTTTTCCACCTTCTTTGACATTAGTGCATAACAACCAGCCAACTTCTTCCATTTTTGTAACAAACTCTGTTATAGCCAATAAGCCCTCACTTCTCTTCTTCCTTAAAGGGTAAATAGACCACCTTTACACCATCCTTCCAAAAGGTATATGTATTTTTCCCTCCATTATGTGTAACCTTTCTATCGTATTGTCAAGGCCTTCCCTAGTAATATATGACATGCATCCATTGGGATAACATCACACCACACCTCATCCTTGTAGGTATTCCCAATCGAAAACTTTATAAGGCATATTTTATCTATGGTTAGCTCATTCCCTTTCTTGAACCATGATATACGATAGGGATATGGGTGCTTCTCACATTTCAGATTGAGTTTATCAACCATCACACTTGAAACCATATTTTCACAACTACCACCATCAATAATAATTTTACATACCTTTCCTCCAGAGGTGCATCTTGTTCGAAATATATTTGTTCGCAACCACGAATCAAAACCATAAAACATCCTATTCTTTCTCCTTCCTTGGGACAATCATCATCCTCCTTATCATGAGGGTTTCATCCAAGTCTACAGCAACCTCCATTTCTTCTTCCTCTTCAGCCTCAACCAGATTTACTCATGGTTTTTCTCCTTGCCATCTATCTTGTGTAGGATAGTGCAGACACTCAAAGGCTCTGTGACCCTCTTCACCACATCTGTAACATGTATATTGCCTTTGGGGGCTATTCCAGCCATGTCCTCCATTATAACCTCTTCCCCTCTGAAACCCCCTACCTCTTTGGTAGTTACCACAGTTTTGACCAGAATCTTCATGCCCTTCTGCATTAGAGGATTCACCTTTTATAGATTCAAATCTACCCCTGCCTCTCATTAGAGATGATGATGGCCCTCTCTTCACACCTCTTCTAAAATTATTCCTCTTGTTCTTTTCTTCTTCCTTCAATGTGAGTTGATAAGCATCATCAAGGATGGATTTGGAGCATACTCAGCTCATCTTGTATGGTGTAACTCAACCCGTTTATATATTTTGTAGCCTTTTATTCTTCAGACTCTCCATGTTTCACCCTGATTGACAACTTGTAAAATTCATTGGTATACTCCTCAATGTTGAGATCCTTCTGTCTTAGGTTTTGGAACCTTCGAAAGAGTGTCTGAGCATAATCTATAGGAAGAAATTTTTCTTTCAGCTTCTTTACCATTTTATTCCAGTTTCAGATCTTGCCCTTTCCATTCCTTTGTCTTTCATTTTGTAGGTGATCCCACCAGATCAATGCATGTTCCTAGCCAACTTAGTGCTTGCAAACTTAACCTTCTTCTCCTCTGAAAGGGTTTTCCACTCAAAGAATTTTTCCATGCAATTTAACCAGTCAATCAACTCCTCTGGTCGTAACCCTCTACCATAATCAGGAACATTAATCTTGATGTCGTCATTCTTTCCCTCTAAAGCCTTGATCAATCTCTCCTCAAATGTTCTCAATTCAAGGTTTCTTCGTCTCTCTCATTTTCTTCTTCATCTCCTCCTTCATTCATTAATGGAGGCTCTTCTTCAATATCACTATCTGGGTTTGCATCCCCATTTCATGTCTCCTTCTAAGGCGTGTAACTTCTCCCGTGAGCTCAGCAACTTGTCTCTGTAGCTCCTGCATATGCCTATTCATCTGGGCATAACCTCCCCTCCCACGTCTAGCCATGGTTATATAAAATAGAGGTAAAATTTACACAAAAAATGTAATATGTTACCTTAACTATTTCTGCAAGATCAAAATCCTGGCTCTGATACCAATTGATGTGAATCCAGCTACAAGAGGTTGAAATACCTCCAAAAACACACATAAACAGCTTTGCAAATAAAAACCAGGAGTTTCAAAATAGCTTACTTCTCATTCTGGAATCCACACTAATCTTTCACATCATTACAATCTTCCTTTTATTTCAAAACTACTCTAAAAAAACCCTAAAATGCCAAAAATTACCTACTAGAAAAACAACTCGGATGGGCCCCAAAATTTGCGTGCCAAATATGCCTTCATAAATTAAGGCTCACACAAAATTTTGACTTATTCTAACAAGCACAACAAAAGTTATTAAAGTTCTAAGACCTAGTCAAAAGCGAAAAAAACATGTTTGGAGCCAATTTTAGGCCACTAGATGAAGGAATCCAGAGCCCGAAAAAGTGCCAAAATGGCCACAACCTTGCAAAATTAATTGACACCAGCATAGTACTACATGTATATCTACCACCCTGTAAAATTTCAGGATGATCCAACAGTCGGATCAAAAGTTATGGTCTCTGCAAGTTATGCTCCCGCATCAATGCTAACTAAAATTTTCTAGTTCATGAAGGTTTTGCTTACCAAAAACATCATAATTTGGTAACCGTTTTTTCATCCTCGTTGGGGACCTAGCCAAATGTCCACCCGTCATGGACATAATCCTCTTTATGAGCAACTGATAAGGTATATATGGATCCTATGGAAGAAACACAAAGTTAATGTTTGAACATCTGTGTTCAGACAACAAGGTTACCCCCACACAAGATTGATTCCAATAACTGCTTGTCAACATGTCAAAATCTATCCCTGAGCTACAAGATTGGGACCTAAGATGGTCAAAAGGATGATTCCTACTTCTCATGATATGTTTAACATAAATGAATTCTAAGAAGGGCCACATGATTTAAAGTGGTAACAAATCAACCTAAGTTCAACCACAGGTCTTTAATGTTATTCTTGAAGTGCCCATTGCCAGATCAATTGCTCAAAAGACCCAAGTGTGTTAAATCATGAATGCTGATCGAAATCAATTGAAACACAATTTTCGATCATGATGCATCAACCTTAAGAAGGTCATGCATTTCTGACAAACTTGTGGAATGTGTACATATAGGTCTATGTAATGGTGCCACAGGTTCCATCAGATATTGTCTATGAAAGCTCTTGAGACCAAAAGATACTATCTTTATTTGTAGAAGTCAAGTATTTGAATGAATATATTGAGATTCAATATAATGAATACAAACAACAAGTGAAACATGTCCTTGGTATTCTAGAGGAAACAGAAGATATCTACCACTGAGAATGGCATTGGGGAATTTCCATCCACATATCCCAAGGCATGACTCTGCAAATGCGACCATCGACAAGGTGTTTGAAAGACAATTTGACTCACCTTCACAGCTATGTATCCACGTGTGCCCTCCTTATAAGCCATTAATTTCTGAACAATAGGCTAATGGGTTCACTCATTACTAATGTCCTGCAGATTGCGTTGTTCTTCATTATAATAAAAAACATTGGCCATTTCATGAGGATTCATACAAAAAGTTCCTGTCAGAGATTTGATAAATCTCCTAAGCAATTTCAACTCCTTCCCTTTATTAATTTGTTCTCTTATCCTTGGTATGAGAACCATTCGATGATTTCTTACTCATAGAGGAATCTATCTCATGTTTGAATAATTTCTTCCTCGCCATATGGGTTTAAGTGAGCTATCCTATACATCTGTATTCATGAACTCCTTCAGTCCTAAAACTTTCAAAGGGAAGTTACCAACATCAATAGGATGCGATTGCTAATCGATCATTTTATTGAGTACATAATCTTGGATTTTAAGAAATGGTATATTGAATATGACAAACATTGTGAAGTTAGCAATGCAGAATTGAGTGTTGATACACACATGAGCTAGGGATATAAAATTGAAACATAATTATTACATTTCATTGAAAAATCAACAAGAGGACGTAAAAATCCAACAATCCCAAAGACAATTATATAGATTGACATTTTGCTAACTGTAGGTTGTGTGCATGGTTCAAAAAATGATCTTTGATATTAATAAAGGTTCAGGCTCCCCACCTGACATCATTCTAAGTTAGTAATTGTATACATATAAGAGTGTGTTTACCAAATTGTAAAAGTGTACACAAGTGGTTCTCTACGAGGGTGCTATGAACTCTGCAAAAAAACATGAATGTGAGGCACTGATGAAATCTTGCCTTGTTATGAATACCTAGTTAATATAATCTAGAATGTGACATGTAAATACAGTAAATAAATGTAATAAATGAAGTATGGAAAATGACCCAAGCAACTAATCTAATGAAAGTAAAAACCCCAACATGCAAGAAAAGTATAGAGATGACTTAGTTGATTAGAGGAGCTCGTTGAGACTGTGTCGCAGAGTGAACAGAATAAATGGAAGTAGGAATGACTGTGCAGAGGTCCTAAAAAGGATGGATCTTGAGCTATCTAGCTGGACTGGAGCACCTGGAAGGGATTGGGGTGCCTGTGGGCGCTCTGGTCTACAAAATGGGCACCTGGTCTGTGAAAAAGGTCTGAATTGAGTTTCACAGGTTCTGACAGGTGGTCTAAAACCCTCACTATGTGTTACATCAGATTCGTTGCACTACTCCAGGTGTCACTGATAATCCAAGATGATAGAAAGACCTGCAAGAAACCACAAGAAGTATCAAAACCCTAAAAAAAAGAATGCAAATGAATGGGTCAGACTGACCTCAGCTGCCACAATAGTGGGCTTACTAACTAAGTGTTGCACTACATTTCAGACCCAAATGTAGTTCTGTGTGTGTGTGTGCATCATGTGCCCTAGGTGCTCTTGTGCCAGTCACACTTTGTGAAGTAGTGAGTAATAACTAGATGTAAAAATGTAGTAGAATGGTGGATGGAATAGAATAAAATCCCCTCCTATGCTTGTGTGATGCAGATGAACCAGCCTTGTCCTTTGTGATGGAGCTAATGAATGCAAATGATCTCCAAATGCCTTAGATGGATGCAACCCTAGGTGGATGATAGTAGTGACTAGTGCTTGGTCCCTCATTATGGTCTCATAACTTTATATTTATAGGGTTCTCTTGATCTAATTTCATAATTAACCCTGAAATGGCCGACCACCAAAAAGATAAGAAGTTGAAATGGCTAGAAAGTGCCCAAAAAGTGGTGGGAAAGTTCAAAAAGGATCGGGGCACCCCTGGTGGGACCAGGGCACCCATGGGCACCCCAGTACTAGCCTGGTGCCCCAGTCAAGGCTAAAATAATGCAAAATGAAAAAATATGACTGGGCATGTGGGTGCAAGAGGTTGGGAATGATGAAAGAAAATAAAGTAAGATGGCCAAAAGATGGGGGTTAATTAGTACTTTCTTCACTCAAAAACCTTCTAAATAGTAGTATGAGACCGGGACTAAATAATGTCTAAAGTGCATGATTTTGTGTCTACATTTTCCCCCACTTTATGTTGGTGAGTGGAAAGCTCGGTAACATAAAGTAGATAGAGATGCGTACCTGATGTCCATGAAGATTGTAGTAGAAAATGCACTGAAGGACTAGACAAAGCGTGGAATGACAAAAAGATGATGGAGCATGGAAACTAAAGATGAAAAAGTGCAAAAAAGTGATGAGAGTGAACCTAGGGTGGAAATGTGTGTAAAGTTGTTGATGTGTGTGATGTACCTACATGGTTAGTATGGTGTGTGTTGCCACAAAATGTTGTTGTTGATGTTGTTTTTTTGTTGTTGCCCCCATTTGACTACTTGTTTCTCATATGAGTCAGACCTGCAAGGAGAAAACAATCAAGTAGTCAAATATGTATGTATGTATGTGTAAAAATGCAATGTAAAAGATGCACATGTATATAAATGTAAAAAGCATGTGAATGTAAAATACACAAATGAAAAAGTGTAAATGGAACATGTGCACCTGATCCATGTCGAGAAAGAGAGTGTAGAAGGATATCCTGTACTGTCGGGGTTTTTTGGGTGATCTGATGCCATAGGCCAAAGAAGTGTAGGGAGGAATTCCATTGTATCCTCCAACCTTTAACTACTTCCCTGAATGTGTGTGAAGAGATCTCTGTACGTCCTAGTTTTTTGGGTGATCCGATGCCACTAGCTGAAGAAGTATAGGGAGGAATTCCATTGTATCCTCCAACCTTTAACTGCTTCCCAGAATGCTAAGGACAACCATGTCCTGTAAAATCTGTTATGTATAGGGTTCATAGACTGGTCTGAACCCACTCGTTGTATGTAACCCACAATGCCAAGGGTGGAAAGTGCACTGAACTGAACCGGTGTAGAAGCGTTGTGTAGTATGTAAAACCCCAAATGATGCCCCCCTCTTTGGGGGTGCATGCGATGTTGCTGATAGGAGAATGCGGCCCCAAAAGAGGACCAACCACATGAACTCTGAAACTCTTCCCTATAGGGGGAAGGGAATGTGCTTGGTAGAAACCAAGGTGCACACAAACAAGAAGGCTAGCCAAAGACAAGTGTTAGTATGAACAAGCATGCATGTATAAAACAATGTGTAAGCTACGCAAATAATGTATAAGCTACCAAACAAAGTAGTAATGTAAACACGCAAGAAGAAAAAGTAAGCCACACAAAGTGGGTTACAAACATGGGACATCACTCACGATGTCACAAGACATGCAAGGCCATCATGGCCACATAAAAACAAACAAGTGTGCACACCAAACAATAGGGCAAGGCCTGCATACAAAACAAACAATAACAACAATGTAACAAACAAGTATGGAAGAAAATAACCCTGCATAACAAATGTTGCACATGAAGCATTCATTAGCATGTTAGAAAGATAACTAGTATGTCAAAAGCATGTATAACCAAGTAATGTAAAGTGCTAAGTACAAAATGAAACAATAACACCTGTGAGAGATGAATGTGGATGCCCCCAATGACCAGTGTAGGAAGGGTAGAAGGTGAGCATCCGTGTTGCATGTAAGAGACTTGTATCTGTGATCACAACTAGAAAAAGATGTGAATGTGCATGTGTGGATGATATAGATAAATGACATACAAGTAATCTAACTAGCATGTGTAATAAAGTGACCATGAACAAGAAAAAGTAAGCAAGAGTAAAAGCAACCATAATATGCAGTATGTTGTGGATGGATGGAATGGAATGCAATATGGATGATAGGAGCCGCATGCCCCTTGAGTGAATGGAAATGTATGCAGTGAGGTTCATTTGGTTTTCCCCCTCAGCAGTCAAGAATGAACCGTAAATGAGAGTGCGTCATCGGGAAATGGTCGAATAGTGTGTGTTGTGTCTAGTGCATTGTGATGAGTGTGTATATGTAGTGATGATGATATGTGACATATAGAATAGATGTGTGTGAACCTTATAGCCTAAGCGTATATCATGACAAAATGAATGTATGAGTGATGATTTAGCCCTAAAGCATGTATCACTACAAGATGAATAATAGGGAGTGGTGATGTAGCCTAAAGTGTATACCACTACAAGATGAATAGTAGGAGTAGTGATGACCTAAATTTACCACTACAAGATCATATGTCACTATCCTAGCCTAAGTGTGTGTCACATGATGAAAGGTCGAATGATGAAAGGTGAATGATGTGATGAATGTAAGGTCCATTTGATTTGTAAACCCTCGACAATCTAGTATGGACCAAGGAACTAAAGTGCGTCATAGGGTAGTGAGTGTAGCGCGTAGAAGACAATATAATATGTGTGATGATAATAGATGATCATATGATGTATAAAATGCAAAACGTGTATAATGTTGAATGTATGTATGCAATGATAGTGTAGAATAATAAGAGTGTATAGTATGTAGTAATGTAAAGATGTGTGTTAGTATAGTAATGTAATGTAATGCTAGATGTAGATGAGTTTGTATGTATGATGAAGACTAGTATGATGTATGACATGATATGTGTAAATGATTGAAATGATGTAGACTAAATGTAGAATGTATGATTTAATGTATGATGTAAGATGTGTGAATAAATGTGTGGTGTGTATGTGTAGTGTGTGGGGTTCATGTGTAGTATGCCCTCAATAATCAAGTGTGAACCGAAGCACAAGAGTGTGTCATAGGTAATGATGGGGCTATAAATGTATGTATGACTATGCAAGATGAGATGATGCTAAGTGATGAGGTATGTGTGAATGCTAAAGTGTGATGATTATACTATGTAAGGATGTGAATGAATGATAATGCAAAGATGAGAGATGTGCCTAATACTAATGATGATGAGGGGGGTGTGGAATGCTATGCCCCCAAGTATGAAGATGAAGGATGTAATCATGTAATGTCATCTAGAGATCATCAGCTTTCAGGGTCAAAGTCAATGGATAAGCATTGGTGACTTGATAAGCAATAGTGTCTGGTTGATCATGTAATGAGCCATTGAGGCGTAAGTTGTACATACCCATGTGAAGTAGGCATATTCCTCATCAGTAAATGGAGGAGTGGACAACTATGTGCATACCAACGAGTGAGATTTTGAATAGCCTAGAAAAGAACTATTGCAAATGAAGACACAACCAAAAGGCATGGGGATTGATATGTCTATATGATCAAGATCTAGAGTGCCCCCAATATAATCAAGCCATGATTTCCCTAATGTAAGTGGAGAAGAGCGAGGAGTGCACGATAGGTAGACCATAAGATGAAATACATGTAATCCATAAGTAACAGTAATGTGAACAAATCCATAATAAAGAGAAGGAGCATGTGGTGCAGGATAGAGATCCTCAAAAGTAAAACCTAAGCAAGCCAAACCATCATGTGTACATATGGTGTTGTCGCATGTAGGATCAAATGGAATATGTTCCCAATATGAGTCATTCATGAAGAGTGTGCAAGTGAATGGTGGGCGTGCTAATGTAGGTGGTGTATGTGCAAAGGTGTAGGTGATAGAGCGATGTCCATAGACTGGACAGGCCCCTGATAAGGAATCATAGTAGTAGTAGTAACAGGTGGCATAAAAGAAACTGCATCTATCACACAAATGGCACCGTCAAGTGGTGGTAAGTGAGGTGGTTCTTCGATAGGTTGGGGCTCGTCTGTAATATCTGTGCATGGAATAGGAAGACCAGTAATAGGAGCCTAGTTGTAATACTAAAATGGATTGCGGTCACAAAAAATGGTGCACTCAATGCTTTCATGTAATAATTCGACACAATTATGTAAGATAGAAGCAAAAGCTTGCATGACATGAAGCCATGGCCTACCAAGTAGAATTATCCCTCATATATCTACATGTTGTCTAACTATTTGCATTTGAATACATCAACCATGTTGGCTAAGTAAGCTAGTAACTTTGGGCTATGTTCCCCTATTTATAGACATCATTATTGTCGCTTTTCAAGCATGTCATTGTATAATTTTCTTTTCCCTTGATCATAAATATGTCCTTAAGGGTTTATGAGATTTAGGGCCTTGGTGGGCTTATACTTAGAGGTCATCATTGGAGCATTGGGTTACTAGAAGAAACAAGAATGAGAGTTGTTGCGGTGAGGTCTACCTTTTTCTTTGAGTCCCCAACTATGGTTCACTTAGGTATTCTTCTATCCTTTTTATGATCCACCCACAATAATATCTCTCATAAGGTGCTACTACCATGAAGGAAAGCATCCCTAACCATAAACTCTTTCTTTTATGTTGGTTGATTGATCATGTTGATGTGTCATGTATTAGACTAACATAGTGTATTATATCTTTGTATATTACATTAGTTTTCTTTTTATAACACATGCTTACTGCCAAATAACATCACAACCCTTAGTTTAAGATTAAGTCTTACTTATTACCTCCGTTATTGCTTATAACTCTTAGGATCCTAATAAGACCCCACCCACATATCTTAGATATAGGCTTTGGAACCCTACACCTTTGATACAAATCTAGATTACTCCTCTTCTAAATCCACAACTATTATACATGTAGGCTTAATCTAGGATTATGTGTGTTGGCCTTTGTACGATATCTACTTATATCCAAATGGTTATATCTATTGCAAGGGGGGAGGGAGAGAGAGAGAGAGGATAATCATATAGACCATATTAGCAAATACATATTCTAGTGAACCCAAAGTGACTCTTACCCTACTATTGATTAAGTCATCTTCATGTTTCCTTTTAGGATATCATCGTATCAACTTCACCATTATTACATTCTAGTGAACCTGATGTGAATATTATCTCACCATTGATTGCAGTCATCTTCATGTTTCCTTCTATTTCACATAACATGACCTTCAACATCATTAAATTCTTGGTTACTCCGATATGAATCCTACCCCATTAGTTGATTGGGGCATCTTCACATTTCCTCTTATTTGTCATCAAATCGTCTTGCATCATCATTAAATTTTCTGTGAAACTTTTAAATGAATCTTATTCCACCCATATGATCATGATTCGAAGATCTATAAGTGAACATTCCCTTTTCCATTTCTTCATAGCATAGTCTATTTGCGAAGATCTACCTAAGTTTGTTAACCTTTATCCTTTTCCCTCTCTTTATCATCATTTATCATCTTGCCACCTCTTAAGGTTTTTCTATTCAAGCCTTAACCCTTTACCAAACTTTATATGGGTTGATCAAAAGGATTCCTCCCTTTCGTCCCCACAATTATTGAGGGAAACACTTCATGGTTCAATTTTTCTCCATTTCGTACCAACCATCAACGGTAACATGGTCGAAGATCCACAAGTGGATCTTCCTCTTATTTGTTTATCATGCTGAAGACAAATGATCCACAAGAAGATCTTCCCATATTCGAAGATGTGATCTTCCATCTTTGAACCAAGATCCACAAGATGATCTTCCCATCTTTGACAAAGATCCACATGATGATCTTCCCACCTCTTTCTATGATGCATTCCAGTATGAACATGTCAATTTTAACTTTGATACTAGCAATGACCTTACATCTTTTGATCCTCCCTCCCACCCTTTATTGGAAAACAACAATTAGATAATTCAACAAATTTCAAACTTTACCAATCAATTTCAAAAATTACACAATTTCGACTGCATCAGGCTTGCTTCTGAAAAGTGTAATGCAGTTCAAAAACTCACAGACCAATTTGACCACATCGGCCATCCTGACTGAAAAGTAAGATGCTGATCAAAAAAGCTTCAATCCACCAAATTGCATCGGCCAACTCCTCTAAAAAACCCGATGTAGCCATATTAAAACATCCTGCTGCAGATTATTGCATCGGCCAATTTGTTCCTAGAAGGGTCGATGTCACATAAAAGTTTGATGTCCATGACTCCACATCATCACCCATTATCTGTAGTTCTCAAATCGCTCGATTTTAGCTAGATTTACATATTAAATCACCATATTGATCAGAAATGTGTTGATCTTGAAGTCATCATTTCCAACAATGGTCCATTACCTGCTTTTTTCTCACACTTTAGGGCATCTCACAATGCCCATCCTTCTCTTAAATCCTATTTGGGATCATCTCGCAATGCCCGTCCCTGTCTTAGTGCACACTTTGGGGAATTTTTCGATGGCTATCCTTGCCTCACTACAAACTTTCTTTGATCTACTAATAACATCCTACTTTTACCATCCTCTTACCTTACCTTTAAGGCATCTTACGATGCCTTTTCTCACTCATCCTCTAGCTTAGGGATATCTTGTGATGCCTTTCATCTCCAACGCTTCATAAAAAACCAAAAACCATGTAATCATTGAATCCAAACAAATCCAACTCCAAGAAATCCTCAAAGACTAACACCTACTCTATGAGAGCATACCACACCAAGGGTATGTTGTCCTTGTACATTTAGATATGCATACCACCTCACATGTCATAACTACTTGCACTATCCTCCTATTACATCTTATCTCCTTCCTTGATTCTCACTATATTGCCTCAACATCACAATTTATTTTACAAACTACTTGAATATATCTTTATTTTTACAGTTTGCCTTTGATAGCTCATCCCCCTTAGGTATATCCAACTATTGACCTCTTTGTCAGCACTTTGGTAATTTATTTTCATAATCTATTCTTCCACCCTGCCAATCTATAACCTCATTCTCTTGTGTTTATCACACTACTTTATCAACACGTTACCACCTAACTTTCACATATTAACAACTTATCCTTACCTTTCTTGTACATAGCTTTACTTTCATTGTTTGTACATAGACATGTTTAGCATGATTTTACATTTACCTGTTTTGATTATGATTTTATGCACTAGTGTGGTACTAACATCTTATGTTTCCTCTTATAGCCCCTACTTCATAGTTTTCTACCCTTCTTAGCTTTACCCCTGCCTCTTGGCTTTTACCTACTTTATGCCATCTCTTTACCTCTTGGTTTTATATGCTTCACAGTTTTTCCTACCTTATTACAACCTACCTTTTGGTTTTACATGCTTCATAGCTTTGCCTTATTAATACCTACCTCTTGGTTTTCTACACTTCATAGCTTCAGCATACTATTTTTTATGCTTTGTAGCTTTTCCTTCTTGACACCTCTTGGTTTTTTAATGGTCCCTAGCATTTTCACCCTACTTTTCCTACTGGTTATTACTCTATGTTTTACACCTCTGGGTTATTATCTCTTATAGTACGCCTCTTGCCTATTAGTTAGAGTGGAATTGTAAGACCTTAGGGAATCAACTGGGACTTCCTCACAAACACCCATCTACTATGATTACCTACTTGTTACCTTAGTCTCCCAACCATAGCTAGGCATTTTCTTATAAAGGAATAACAATGGTCAAAAGTATCATTTTGTCTCCCAGAGTCCATTGCGCTTCTTGTAGCTCAACTATTGTTGTCTATCTAATTATCTTTCATCCACATTTTACCCTCTTGTGACAAAAGTGTCAAATTTTCCTATCATTGTATCACTGCTTTGTCCACAATGATTAGGGCAATCCGGTCATAGCTCATTATCCACCTTTTATATCACACTACCTATGCAACACACCAAGGTCAATTTCAAGATAGCATTCTTTTCTAAGATGCAAATCTAGAAGTATCTAAGTGTCATGGTTTGCAAGTTCTCCTCAATAGTATCTAGAAGCATCTTTCGTACCATTTGATCAGCCTTCCGAATCCATATGGAGGAGGAGAAAAAAAAACCACAAAAGTTACAAGTCATATTACCAAAAAAAATCAAGAAAAGGGCAATTATACAATCATAAGTCGATCACAAACAAAAAAGACATGATATCACTGGCACGCCCCTATCTTAGTTGAAAGCTCAAACTCCACAGTTGTCCTTGTCACAGAGCATGACATTCTTTGGGATGCGGCAATTTTTTCTAACTAGGTAAGAGGCTACATATCTATCATTAGTGCCCTTGCCTTTCCATGCAAGTACCTAATCCTCATAACTAGGCCTACATGGCTTCTTAAGTGAGGTCCTGAGGAATGGGAAACACATTGTGAGAAACATCTCATAGATGACAAGGTATACTTCACTAGTTAGTCCAAGCCAAACCTTGCATGTTTGGGTTCCTTCACTTCTTGAAGTCGAAAATTTTAATCTTGCAAATTTGATTGAAGTGTAGCAATTCCCACAAAGTACTTGTTTTTGTCTTTTGTCTAGAAACTTGAAAAGATCTAAATTTATTACAAATTTATTTGTACACGTGTACCAATAAATGGCCTAAGTGAAGTTCATGTAGTTGTATTTGATTTCTATAGGGCAAAGAGTGAAGAACCACACACTTCACTCGCATTGGGATAAATACATGAGGCATGATCCTCAATATGTAGTCTAACACTCACATGTAGTAAGGCACGGAAGGTCACGATGAGCCTCATCTAGAGCTTATAATCATTGTATCTGATTGAATTTTACTAGGGTTATAAGGAACAAAGAGACATTATAGCAACCACACATCATCAAAAACATCTAAAATGGATTTTTTCAAAGGCAAAAGGAAAGGAAAGCACTCGGAAAAATTCATTGGGTTATGAGCTGAAAAAGACAAGGTTAGCACCCTCGAACAAGTTTGGTACCAAACCTAACCCTCAATATTGAACTTGACCTAGACAGCTCAAATCAATTTGAAACTTTCAAGAGTTGTTCAACTCTACCTTAAAATTCTTCTTTGATCCCCTAATAGTCTCGCACATATAGACAATGCAAAATAAGTAAAATATTTTATTGCTTCATTGTCTTTTTGATATTACTTGTTCTAAAATTAATAACTTGCCCCTATTTTAGCTTGGTTCATATTTGAGGTACTAGTTATCTTCATTTAAATTTGAATTATACATTAATTTAAGTTTATTTTATGCTCTTAAGTGTAAATAACTCAAAAGATTGACTTACAACAGATGTTGCAAAGTAAATTGAAGTCGCAAAAAAAAATGACAGTTAATATGTCACAAGTATTGTGCCCTTCTTTCATTACAATTTGATAAATAAATACAAACATCCCAATCTCCACTTTCAAATAAGTGTCACAAATTGCTATGATTATGAAAAGCCACAATTTGTGATGCTTGTCGGTGAAAACCCGGAAATGACGACTCTTAGGTACCACATTTCGACCAAAAGTTCCACTTTCCAACATAAGTCATAAAAGTCTAGCAAATCAACAATATTCATTCAAATGTTTTTGTGTCTTGGTTGAGCCACACATAGATCCAAGATATGATTCCATAGAACACACACATCAGAGTACATCTTATGATCCATTTCACTTCATCAAAAAAGATCATTGTAAAATCTTCTACCCACTCCTGAAGTGAAATATATGATAATTGTCAAGCAAATGAAGAAGAATATGCATAGTAGAGCTTCCATTTGGTCCTAATGCTTACCAAAGGAAAATGCATGTTTGTCGGCTGCTAAGAAAGCACCCACACCTATAGATAAGAGTTTTCTCTTTCAGCATCCAAAGCCTTTTTACCATCTGATCCCAGGTGAATTTAATGTTTAGGAGGGTCTTCCATTCTTTGATAAGAATCGGTTTCTTATTGGAAAGAGTAGGAGGGTCTAATGATTATTCTTTTGAAATAATTCTAGACAAATTTGAGCAGGCTGTTCTTACAGGCCTGATTATTCTCATTTGAAACATCAGTTCTAAATGTTGGGCCGGACTGTTGGTGGGCTGGGATCTAAGAGGACGCCATGCCCAAAAAGTGTCGCATGAAAGAGCCCAGAAAAAGAAGCATGTAATATTTGAGGGCCCTATTAGCTATTCTAAAATTACAAATTGATATACATTGTTTAGGTTCTTTGTTTTGCTTTCACGCATTTCTATGAGCCAATTACTTTTGAGTGGCCTCACAAGTATTGCAGGGAAATGCAAGTGACTTTCAGATGCAAGACAAACAGAGAACCTACAAAAAATTGAAAATGTAAAGACAGCAAAAGAAATTGATATATATTGTTGTTTAGGTTCTTTGTTTTACTCTCAAGCATTTTTATCAGTCAATTAGTTTGAGTGGCATCAAAAGTAATGCTGGGAAACGCAAGTGACTCGCAGAAACAAGACAAATAGAGAACCTACAAAAAATTTGAAAAAGTAAAGACAGCAGGAATGGCCTGAAAAGCAATGCCAGGAAATCTTGGATCCTGATTCTAACTGGACGGATAAGAGAACCAGATTTATCAATATCCTAAATCAGCTCCAGCAATTGAATGGAATTTATTGGCTCACTAATATATTGAGCTACTGTTGAAACATAGTTAATGCACATAAAAATTACAAGCAAATGATAAAATTGTCTCTATAGTCTCATTCAGCTTTATTAAAGACACAATTTCCAATCTTGCAAGTTGAAGAAATGAACAAAGAAGAAGATTATACAGCTATTTAGTGTGTCCTAAACATATATTTTGGTTACACTTTGAAGAACCCCCTTACAAACTTGTAGCCTCTGATAAGTCAATCCATTGTTTGGAGGGAGGGACGGAGGGAGGGAGAGAGAGGGGTGAGAGAGGGAGAGAGTATTAACATGGAACAGGATCTCATCATAGGGATATGCCCGTCTGAAATAGCTTAAAATACAACTCAAGGGACATTAGAAGACAGCTTGATCTTTCAATTTCAAGGCAGAAAAGAGCCCCCAATAAAAATTTCTCAATTAAACTTCTCATAATGCAAAAATGTGCCTGAGAAAATATCATAATAAGAAATATACGGCATAAAGATGTGTAAAATTTACTTCTGTGGAACAGATCAAGTCGGCTGGGATGTGGGTTTGTAGATAAATGAAATTATACATTATTAAAAAAATATCTGAATCCGATGAGACCAATTTCATTTGGTACATCTGAAAATCCATGTCCAGCAAGATTTTGGCCAGATCCAGCAGGATTTGCTAACTGTGCCAGTTACTGCAATCTGAAACTAACTGGACGAAAGGGAACCAGGTTTCTCAATATCCTAAATTAGCTCCGGCAATTGAACAAGATTTATTAGCTCACTAATATATTGAGTTATCATTGAAACGTGTTAATGCACATAAAAATAAGAAGCAAAATATCAAATTGTCTCTATAGCCTCATTCAGCTTTATTGCAAATGCAGATTTCCAAGCTTGCAGGTTGAAGAAATGAACAGAGAAGATTATACAGCTTTTTTACTGTGGTCCTAAACATATATTCTGGTTACACTTTGAAGAACCCCCAGCAAACTTGTAGCCTCTGAAAATAGTTGATCCATTGTTGAGAGAGAGCGAGATTATAAATGTGGAACAGTGTCTCATCATAGGGATATGACCCTATATGAAATAGCTTAAAATACAACTTCCAAGTTATCAGAAACAACTTGATCTTTCAATTTCAAGGCACAAAAGAGCAAAAAAACATTCCTCGATTAAACTCCTCATAATGCGAAAATGTAAATGAGCCAAAAAAATATTATAATAAGAACGACGATTGCATTAAAAAACATATGTACGCACTTAACCTTCACTGAAAATAAAATTAAAAAATGACTTGCTTTTTCATGGAGGTAAATATAACCCACCCCCCCCCCCCCCCCGGCTTTCAAAACCTAATCATAACAATCAAAAATTTGCAAGGAAGATCCAGGTCCAAGCGGAAAAGGTCTGCTTGGAGGTAGAACAGCTACAGACACTCATTGATCACTGGGGTAATGCGCCTTGCGCGGTCAGCAGGGAACCACCAGACCGCCCATGACAATGCTCTCCCCCTTCAGGGTCGTGGCTGCAGTCTTCTTTGTTACTTCTTGCAGAGCCAACAAAGAAGCTTTAGCCCTCGCTCTCGGCCACCTTCTTCCTTTCAAGGGGATAGTGGAAGGAGTCTCAACCACTTTTGGGGTGGCAGTGTTGGCAGTGGTGACTCTGGTGGTGCTCATGGAAGCGGATGGGATGCTCCTTCCCATGGTGGTGATGGTGGCAGGGGCGGCGATTTTGGCGGTACTAATTGGGGTGCTCCCCCTTCAAGCAAATTTCATCATCACTCTCTAGATATCTCTCCAAGGCAGGATGATAAAGATGACTAGGAAGGTGTCCAAGATCTGGAGCTGTCTAGTGTTAGTGACTGGGGGTGGCAAACCAAACAGCGCCCCCCCACCTCCACTGTCAGCCTCCATGTTTGTTGTTGCCACTTAATGTCTTGT
This sequence comes from Taxus chinensis, assembly GCA_019776745.2. Lineage (NCBI taxonomy): Eukaryota > Viridiplantae > Streptophyta > Pinopsida > Cupressales > Taxaceae > Taxus > Taxus chinensis. The sequence continues at coordinate 21,202 of JAHRHJ020003539.1, forward strand.
CTTTTGCGCTCTTTGTTTTCTACTCCTTTTTTTTATCGAACACTTTATTAATTCGATGTAAGTGTTAACGGTCTAACCCACGTGCCGGCCATTATTCTCAAGCTGTTTCTCGATTTGGCATCTGGGGTGTGCTACCATACCACCCAACTCTTTTGTATGATTTAGCTCTGTACTAAAACTTTTATTAATAGAGTGATGTTTTTCAATCAAAAAATTTGCTAAGGACAGAAGAATTAAAAATAATAAAAATGAAATTCAGTATTTCAATACCTACAGAGTTTAACAAGAAGACTATTCCACTTGGAATCAAAAGTCGAATTCCTAAGTGAAAGTATACATGGGTCCCCGACCTCATAATACAAAAAATAAAATATCTCTCAAGTGCTAAAGAAAGAACTACATAAACTGCGTCTAATACAATACAAAAGCCCATAAGACAGTCAGTTTCTCTAATAAAGGGAGATATTTATTTATATTACTAATGATCAAACGCACAGTTGATGACATTAGCGTGTCAAAGTACTTGGACTGCACAAAGCAGCTTCAAAGACTGGAAGCAAAAAAATGATCTTTATACAAAATGAAGAGTGAAAAAAATAAATGGTATAAAATCTATGAAAATAAGAGTAAAAAGAACAATCGGTACTTTGGAGTCTGAATCACTTAGAGATAAAGATCACAAAGAAACTGCTAATACAAGTTCCTTGAAGTAATCTGGTCTCTTTGTGATCTGCCATTTGATCAATGCGTATCGACATTGTACTCAACTACCCCTTTACTGCTCATATCTCTTGTAGAATGGAAGGCCTGCACACAAGGATAAGCAAAGCGTGCATTTTAAGTCTTCATTGCACTTCAATTAATAACCGTACCAAGTGTCAACGTCCACTCGCAGCAATCACGAAGTGTCATACACTCTGTATCACATAGAGACGAAGGCCACAAAGAAATTGATAGTACAAGTCCCTTGAAGTAATTTGGTGTCCCTTTGTGATCCACCATTTGATTTCCGTATCAATGTTGTATTCACCTACTTCTTCACTGCTCATATCTCTTGTAGAATGGAAAGCCTGCACACAAGGATACACAAAGCATGAATTTCAGTCTTCATTGCACTACACTTTGCTACAGTCTAGATCCAATCGGAGCAATCATGAAGGGTCATATATTTTATATCACATAGAGATGAAGGCCACAAATAAATTGATAATACAAATCCCTTGAAGTGATCTGGTTTCTCTTTGTGACCCACATTTGATTGATCCATATCAATGTAGTAATAACCTGCCCTTTTACTGTTCATATTTCTTGTAGAACAGAAAGCCCTTAGGCCTGCACACAAGGATAAGCAGAGCACACATTTTCAGTCTTTATTGCACTTGAATTGTTGACTGTAAAAGATTGCAGTAGACTTTGCTACATTCGAGATCAACTTGCAGCATTCATCATAGGCATCATTATTTTTTGAAAAGACATGAAGACAACCAAAAAATATAGAATGCCACACTATCAACAGCTAAGAGAACACAGGAAAAGTCTGATAAGGCATGTGCATAAAGAGCATACAAATGCCCTATGACATCATTAATTGGAGAAAAACACTCCAACTGCTAGGATTTGTCATGTGTGGAGGCTATCAAAGAAGAATATCAGTTCAATAAATTAAATATACTATTGAATGACCTCCTCTACTTTTAGCATTCAAATAATCACTAGCCTTTCCACATAACTTTAAGCTAGAGTGTGCGAGCATTGCTCTAAATATTGATACCCGTGGATAATTCTGAAGCATTCGTGTGCATGACTTGTCGGACATCTGCATGTTCCTTTTTTACTTTAGTTACTGGGTCTATCTAGAGAGCACATTTTCTAACGTTTCCAAATTCTAAATTAAAATAATTATCAATCACACATCACTTCAAAAGAGTAAAGTGCAAGCCTAGGGTGCAACAAAGTCTTGTGCAAGGATTGTACAATCAAGCATCAAAACACATGCTTACTAAAAAATGTGGTCTTTGCTTGTTCATGTGCAGGCTGCCACTAACAAAAATAACAAACATTTCTGGTTCTTATATAAGTGGACATCGACAAACAGATAATAACAACCAGCTCATATCACAGCAGAATTTTAGAAAACAATGAACCCAAAGGTAATTTGAGGCTCAAGGGCATGCTACCGTGTGTACCTTTTAGCAAAATAGAAGAGTTCAAGCCCCAAATGACTGAAATACTGGTTCCAAATAAGCAGACATACTGTCGAGGCAGAATCCTTATTGTCCATCAATGCTGAATTATTTAGGGAAGCAAAACTGCTATTCACTAAACGGCCTTTCACATCTGGTTCTAACCACAAGCATAAGAACTTTGTTTCTTGGCAGAAAATCATTTAGTCTGCAATTCTATTGTTCCTTTTCCCAATTGCTTTCTCAGCCTGGCCCCTACAAGTATGCTTCCAATAAACAATTTAAGCACTGGTAAGTCCTTAAGCTGCCACTATTTCTTCTCTGAACGTCTGCACAAGTTTCAATGAGGTTTCAAGAATAATGAGTGCAATTTGCCCTGCTAGATCCCTCCTCTTAATACTCTTGCATGTCAAATGTAAGCTCTGCGGTTGTGGGAGGCATTATGCAAAGCTCACAGCCATCAATGTTTTTTAAGTAAGAAGCCCCTTATGAAAATATATTCAGGTCCAGCTAAAAATTAAAAATAGTATGCCAATCAAACTGGAGCACGTCAGTATCTCCAAGAAGCATAACTTTGCTTTTCGCTTTCTTAAGGAATAGATACATACTCTTCTGAAGCGGGAAGACAACTTTGTAACTGTTTCATCTTTCTTACTAGCTCTGAAAGTTGGTGTTCTCTTCTTGCTTCTCTATAAAACCTCTGTAATATATCAAAAGATTGTCTATAAGGATGAAGACCTTTTTCTAGTATCTCCCTAAAACAATCATGTGCCTCCTGCAATTTCCCGCTATAACAGAGCTCAGTTATGAACAGATTTGAGACATGACCATGTGGACAACAACCCTTTTTGACAACATAATCCCATAACTTAAATGCCATGTTATTCAGACCAGAATTACAAAAGAATTTCATCAAAATGACTGCAGTTGAAGCTTTCAGCAGATGATCCCTTGCCATCATAATGCCAAACAGCTCACAAACTTCTTCCTTTTTCCCAAGGTCCCGAAATGCAGACAGAAGAGTATGATATGTTACATTATCACAACCAACGCTTTCCTTCTCCATCTTCTTCATCAACCTCAACCCTCCGTCCACATCTCCTGCCTTACAAAAGCAACTAATCAGAGCATTATACACGGCAGTGTCCGGCTCAAAGCCATTCCTCTTCAATTCGGCAAACACTTCATAAGCCTGATTCTTCTTCCTTACAATCCCAAGCCCGTGTATCAAAGTTGTATAAGTCCAAATATTAGGCCTGCACTCCTTCCTTTTCATGACTTCCACAAGGTCAAATGCATCGTCAATCCTTCTTTTCTTGCACAATGCATCAACAACCACATTATAGGTAACTATATCAGGATCAAACCCCCTCCTACCCATTTCTCTAAAAAACACCTCAACTGCAGTAGCATTGCCTGATTCCCTAAACCCTAGCAGCAAAATATTAAATGGTCTGTCTATTAGCGACAAACCTATGGTGCATCTTGTTGAACACAGCTCGCGCTTGTTTCATGTTTCTATAGCTACAAAATGCTTTAAGCAAAACATTAAATGCATCTGTATTCGACTCACCCACAAATCTCTCGATTCTCTCAAATGCTTCTAGGGTTTCATCAAATGATTTCCTCCGTGCATATAAACACAAAACAATGCTAAGGGCCTTGTGGGTAATCTTGTTTTTAGCATGCATTTCTTCTAGTAATTCCCAGGCTTTGTTAAAATCCCTCATCCTGGCCAATATGTGGAGCATTCTTTTCGTATGACCAAGTGGTGTGTTCAAAATTAGGGTTTTGTTGGGTTGTCCAGTGGAAAAACTGTAGGGCCTTTAGGCCATTGGCATGGCCTGAGAAAAGCCTTCCTAATACATTTTCTACGAAGGGTGTGGAAAGGGGAATGTTGTTTTGAAAAAGAGTGGATTCGATCGTGGGATGTGGGAATGGGTGGTCGTTTATTATTTTGCAAATCCTGTCAATTTCTGAACATGGAAAGCATAACTCTGAATAGGACCTTACAAAAAAATTGGGGATAAAGGAATTGGAAATACCTTTGGGAAGGATCTTCAATATCATCACTGTTTTCTTCATTTGGTTTCAACCTGCTTGGTCTGTGAAGAAATGTGACAAGACTACGAATGAGGCATCGCAATAACATATTGAACAAGTTCCACATAGTGTCTTACTGGTGGTGAATATTTTGTAACTATATTCGATGGATATTCACTCCTCGTAAAAGTGTGAAATACATCGTAGCGAATGCGATTTTTTTATATATATAAAATGAAGTATTTTGAGGGGCCGTAAGTTTTGTGGATTACCAGTCTAATCCATTTTGAGGGGCAGCTGCATATGATTGCCTCCATAGATAGGGGAGAGAGCCACATAAATGGGGTGCTTATATCCCAAGTTGGACCTATGTATTTGTCGAATTGGATAACCACAAAGGATGGCAGGCAAGGTTCAATTTGAACCCGTCCCAACCCTTCCAGAGGGTTCTAATCTGTGTTAGGGAAGTGTAACAAAAAAATTGCCCTTAAAAAAATACTCAAAATGTAAAAATCAAATGACACGGTGGGAAGTGGAAATATTTATGAAAAATGCAAAAGAATGGTTGTTTTTAAAAATGCCCTTCCACGTATGATCGCCACTCATCAACTAACAACATTTAAAATTACAAGTCAGTCACTGCAATACCAAGAAAAGAGTACTAAGAGTGTAATAAAAAATAGTGCCACAATTTTTTGCATAAATTCACATTTGAAGATTGAAAAGTTAAAATTACTAATAGACTTATTGTTGAAATCAAAAGTATTAAATGTTGTATGGAGGATTAGATTACAACTTGTTGGCTTAGTGCAGAGACAACGTCATGGACTCGCGAACTCACAAGACCACTATCGGTTAAGAATAAAAATAATAATTTTGACTGCACCTTACCAACATTTATTTTAATCATATGCCTAATATTTTACCAACTACCTTGGGATTGATACAGTTCATCATGTGATAGAACCATTTGGATAAACTCAAAGCAACAAATGCCCATCAATACAACATGTAAAGTTGAAAGGTTTAGGGTCTCTGAAATGAAGGTTTGCCAACATGACTGGCTAAGGAAGCTACAGGAAGTACCAAATAAAATATCCTCTACTAAATTTTATTACCACAAATACAATGCTTAGAAAAATAAGCCTGGGATTACATAGAAACTTCAAATAGGTCTAAAAATGAGAGTTGAAACTTGAAAGGAGGAGAACGGGGTGGATTTGATGAGAGCTAGGATTGTTGAAGCACAAGATTCATCTGCAAGTTTTGATAGACTGAATCTATACATTTCAATATTTTTGCATACACATTTGTTAATGTAAGAAATTTCTGAAATTTATAATGTAAGAAATAGAAAAATACTTAGTAATACTTTATTTAAAACACTTGGATTTGAATTCCCAAAAATAATGCATCTCCCTAGGTCTAGTTTACTCTTACACACCTCTTCTACTACCACTACAACATTGAAATACCCCTACACACCAACAAATTCAATAGCTACTACCATATACTCATGTGGCCTTGTATACTATTTTCATTTATATTTTATTTCATTTTATTGAGGACTAAAAATGTCTTTCTTTCATATATTTGTTTGTCTCCTCGCCCTGCGCCCCCTCTCCGCCACCCCCCACCCCTCCCCCTAATTTTACTTAAAATTATAAATCCATTTCCTTTTATTGTTTATTTCAACATTTATGGTTTTCCATAAACAAAATGGTGCTCTCAAGAAAATATGTTTAAATTCATGGAATTGAAGGATACAAGATAGGGATTCAGAGCCTACATGTAGGAGAAAAATAAACTTGTATATCAACATTCAAAAGAAAAACAAGCACCCACATTGAGAAATAATAGAGTCAACTATGATTTAGAATCACTTACAACCGGGGGGAAAATTGCATTGATAATTATTGGGGGGATAGTTAGTTTTGTGGAAGTAATTAACACTTCTCCTAGACACGTACAACTAGTTAGCCAATAGCTACAAGAAATAAGAAGCAAAAACTGTCACGTAAAGGTTATTGTGCTACTAAATACCATAAACATCTTGCAAGGCACAATGTTAACGATGTCATTTTTTATTGATCAGAGAACACTTGACAGAAATCGCACAAGAAGTCCGTGCGGGAAAACAGGTCATATTCAAAGGCGCGAATGGATACATCCCCATTTTAAGATACTAGAACAAGGGAAAAAAAGAAAATTTATAACGTTCTCTGTTATGAATTATATAATTCAAACACACGTTCAAGTTTTAATAATTGTTCTCTGCCCAAACAATACAGTTTGGAACACACAATTTCCTTTTAAAACTAATGTTCCCTGTTCACATATTTACAATATGGAACACACATTCAGTGCCATTCAATCTTATAACAGATTCTATATGCTGCTGTAAATGACTCGAAGAACTGCCGATCTCTCATTTTCATGGCTCGGAGTTTCAACGATCTCTCATTTCATGACTCGGCAACTACCGATCCTTCATGTTCATTCATGCATAGTATATTATATATACAAGTTCTCTTAACCGTTTCCGGTTATCGAAGTGATCCATTTAAGAAGCCTATCTGAATATCTGTTACTGATATTCATCTGACATCCTGCATCTTAAATTAAGTGATTAGGACAACGCAACCAGCACTTGCGATACTTTGGCCAAAGATTTTCACATGCTTTGCATGATCATATTCCTGGATGTGATACACACCAATGGAATACGTCCTTCACCTCACTTCACCTGTTATCTAGAATGGTCTTTCCTGGTTCCTACCAGTCCTTTCAATTTAAGGTCAGATTCAAACTTCCAATTTCCAACTAGCAATATGAACGAATATAGGAAGGCACTCATGGTAACTAAAGATACGCAGACATACGGTGTCGTTCCCCACGACTCCGTGTGTCTAGTTATCTTTAGTCCTCCGGAGTCACTCCGTATACGTGATCATACTCCTATCCCCAGCCAAGAACTTAACATTCAGCCTATGTATTCTTGATGATTTAATTCGGGAGGGCATTGTAATATGTCAGCTATAACATTGTGTCGTCATGAAGACCCCGTCTTCATGAAGACACCGTGCTGTAGCTGGCGTATGTCAATGTCCTACGGAATCCTCCCATCGAGAGTACACATCCTGCTCAAGTGATTTGGATATGATCTTAATATTTAAGATCAACTTTCAGCAACCATGCTGATCCTTTATCCTCGTTCCCGTTACAGTTGTATGTAGCTAAGAGAGACTAAATCCGTCTTCTAGCTTGCTATGCATCTTCTCCTTCGTACCGAAGGGTTGCATTTTCTCTACTTGGTTCTCTTCTTAATCATTGGATTAAGCAGCCCGTTACCGACGGACGTGATAAGTTTAACCTATTAAACTTAACCAAGTTTTTCACAACTGTAACTAAATTCAGAATTCCAGCTTATTAGACGTCATTTAAACGAGGTCTAATTCCCAATAAATGTATTCATTTATTCTCCTTAACCTTACATAGTTAATGTCCATTAGCCCTGGATATATTTATCCCATATCCTTTCTTTCTGAATTTAACATACGAGGCTATTAACGGAGTCCGAAAACGAAGTTCGGTTGCTCCTAAGTTAATTGATATTCCTTAGCTTCCAAGCTAATCCTGAATACCTATCAATTATGAGCTCATATTCTTCCTAATCCTTTTTAATGTCAATTAAAAATTCATCTTAACCCAAAGTATGAACTAATTGCACATTTCAACTTAAAAGTTGCATTTAGGTAAGAATAGATATCAATTCCTTTTTAAATCCATCCAAGGATAATTAAATAATTCCAAATCAAGAAATAACATTATATTTCCAATTTAATCAACAATATCAAACTGATATAGTTATTAAAATATCACACTTGTATTTGTATTCATCAATCCATTTCATAATCCATACATCTGCCAATCCAACTGACTGGACTTTGTTTATATAAAACATCATTACAACTCATAGATAGAAGAATGTACTTTCTTCTTTTCACAATTCCTCGTAGAGGAATAATAACTAACAAATACAATTCATCTTCAGACAATCAAAAGAAGCATCAGAAAACAGCCATGTCTTCGTTCTAATCAAATTCCATCTGCAAAATTACTTGCACGGGTCAGTTCATTGAACTGAGCATATTAAGCACTTGTCATTAAAATGAGGTGCTTCTAATTAACTGTCTCAATAAAAGAACCCTGCTTTTATGAAACGACAGTATGAACATCAATCAAGAATTAAGCATCAAAAGAATGGACAGCATAACAACTGAACCATCTAAATACCATCCCAATCAGCCAAAGAATTGCTGTCCTATTTCCCACATAACCATACAAGAAGCAATTTCCTTCAAAGTTCCAAATTACAACATTTGTAAAGTTTAGGAATACAGGCAGCATACTACTGTTATAACATAACTATTATCCTTTCCATTCCTTTCATTAGTAATAAATGCAAAGGATAAAATCTAACTGAAATGTAAACCAATTACTTTCCTTTCAGTTCATGCATCTCATTTGATTCCAAGCAATCAAGTACAGACGAGAAAGCAAACAACAATAAATATAGTTGCTTATACCCAAGCAATACAAAATTCGTTCCTAAACGATTACAGATTTCCAACTGTATGAGAGAAGAAAAGATCATTTTTCCAAGTTATCCATCCACATTCCTATTTCTTTCCTCATGACTGTCCTAAAAATTGAATCCAAACGAGACACAAATCAAGATAACAGTTCAGAGTGAAACTTACAAAATCCATTCGGAATTCACTTTCCAGCAGCAAGAATAATTTCATTCATAATCAACTTTAAATAAAAACAAGGAAGAATTTATCGTCCTTATCAATACTTCATTTAAATCAGGCTCATACGAATACCAAAAACAGGTTAGTAAAACATCGTATTCATCATAGAACAAGCAGTATAAAGATGCATACTATGTACTTGCTGTACTAGAAGATTCCATACTTCTTTCACTGTATTTTTAACCAAATAAACAGTTATACAATCACGTAATCACTTATTCACATGACCTTCTATATCCATGAACGCATACAGTTCATAATAACAATTTGCACATTGTTGTTACCTACAGCAAGACCAATTCATAATGCACAGTAAAGCTCTAATTGCTATTTCCAGAATTCAAACAGCAAAAGAGAAGAATTCATTCCTTTAACTTTCAATAAGAAAACAACCATTTTCTTCAAACTCAACAAGAATTATTCAGGTCGATTTCATTTCTTTTAAATGACTGTGCAAAATCAGAGACCACACGAAACATTTCAATATTCCGTTTGTACAGAAAAACACAGCACTCAGGAAATTAATCTAAATGCCACTGTCATCTCTATCAAGCCGAACTTATAAAGTTCAATAAACCCAATTACTGTTTCTATCAAATCAAAAACAGCAGAAAGAAGAAGAACTCATTTCCCTATAATTTCAGTAAGAAACAATCATTTCTTCAAAATGAAATAAAAACACCCAAATCGTGTTTATCTTAGCATGACAGCTCAACTCATAATGATAACAGAACAATCGTTCAACAATGAAAAGCAAACTCACATAGCCTGTACAGTTTCAATTCAATATACCATAAGCAATGAATACCCAATTCGAAGTTCCTTGCCGAACAACCATTAAATCCAAAAATCCATTTTTTATCCTAATGATGTACAGAACTCAAAATGCAATATTCATATATCAATACCTCTATCAAGGCAAACCCGCATAGGGTATTAGATGCATAAGCTTGGTACAGTCAAGACAGACTCAAACAACAAGACAAATTTCCATGTTTTTCATTTCATTTGCACAGAAATCCAAAGTCAAGTTCGTTTTTGACAGTTTGAGTTAGAAGATCAACCGCATCCATAAAACACTATAAAATCAACTTTCCATCAAGCAAGAAAACAACATATTCATTCATTGCACAGAAATACAAAGCCAAGTTTGTTTGTCCACAGTCCGAACAGGAAGATCAAACCGCATCCATAAAACACAACAAAATCAACCTTCCATCACAGCAAGGAAAAATGTAATCATTTATAAGTTCAGAAGAAAAACAGTTAACTTCTCCTACTTTCACGAATACCCAAAACGTATTCGTTCATTTCTTATACAAGAAAAAGGCACAGCAATAAAAATATTACTATTACTTCCTTCTAACCGAGTTCATAATGCTCAAATAATAAAACTCCAAATGCCAGTTCCTTTAAAATCCAAAAATCTAAAAACCCAAAACAAGCAGAAGGAAAAGGATCTTATTTCCTTTTTTAAAAATTTCAGTAAAGAAACAACTTCAAACAACTCGCACAGCTAATAGAGATTTCCATCATTCAACTTCGTATTAGCAAAAAAAAGATTGTTTCAATAATGAAAACAAACTCATACAACATGTACAGTTTCATAACACACATGACGAATTCCCATTTACTGTCAAACAAACCAGCACAACATGGAGGTGTTTCCGCTCAAATTCATGCAAAGACAGATCAATCACAACAGCAAGAAAACGATTTTACCCAAATTCATTTCAAACAATGACAGCAAAATCGAATAAACCCAAAACCGTTCAGAAGAAGAAGAGCAGGGTTGTTTTAATGAGACGCTTAAGTAAAGCAAGTGTTTTAAAGAGAAGGGCTTAACATGCCTGGTATTCTTCCTCGAAACTCGAAGAAAACCGCGTCTACAGAAGGTGTTTCCTTCCACGGCGACAGCAACGAGCTTCCAAACAATCCCTTCCTCTTCAGGCTCAGCAAACAGCCTTCAATTTCCAAAAACAGTGATAGAAACCAAACACAACTGGTTCGACTGAACCAAGCAAAAACCAAATGCAGAGCAACTTCTCAAAAACCGAACAACACAAAAACAACAAAATTCCTCCATACTCTTTCCAAGGCGAGACTGGTCACGAAGACCAAAAAAATTAAATGCATTAAAGGCTCTGCCTTTTTCTATTTTCTCACGCCATCGCCAACTTGGGTTGGCGAACCACCAAATTCAAATTTTGCATGCAAACAGAATTTAGTCCCATAACTAACTAGATACCTCCACCTTTTTCATGTTCCCGCCAAACTTGGCGCTGTCCACGCAAGGACTCACATTAATTGCCATTAATTCCCTTTCATCCTTATCCTTTCCCATGGGTCTGTGCGTCCCCTTCTAGGTTAGGATTAGTTTAGGATTCATATAGTGTTCAAACCTAGGTCATAGCCTAGTCTTTAGGTTAATAGAACATAGGTCTATTTTCACCTTTTTAGAATTTAAAAATCCACTTAGGATAGTAGTTTAGGATGTAAGGGAGAACTTAGGATTAGATTAGGATCTAATTCCCTCTAACACCTAACACTAATTAATCAACTTCCAGTCAAGTGTTCCCGACTGACTTCCAATTTCAACACTGTGCAGGACATTTCGTCCTTCGTTAACATGCCTGAGCCACCCGTATCCAGGCATTTCGCCTTACGAGGTCTCACGTTACGACAGTGTATGGTTCGTGAATCGAACCTTTTCCGTTGGCATCTACGTGCCAACTGTTCATACCTGAAATCAGGTGCTGCACATTTATATCAACCTTCAGTTCGGTTCAAGAGTAAATCGACAAAGCGATTACAAGAAGGCCACAACATACTTTGGATCAATGGAGTTCAAGGTGCTGTCAATCAGCGAATAGAGTTCAGCAAGCATACGACAATTTGTCGTCACATCAGCAAACATACAAGCAACAATAACTGTTGTCCCATGTAAATAAATTACAGTATGCAAGAATCCAGATTAGCAACACATTCCCTTAAGATCAAAATATATATCTTAACATGTTTGCCTTCATTTCAATAGTTACAACATTAAGAAAGTAATCACCAAGATAACTTACAAAAATCAGGGTGTTACATTCCTCCCTCCTTAAAGAATCATCGTCCCGATGATCAAATTAACCAAATCAAGGAGTTTCTAGGACAAAGTTCAGTTATTGTCCTTCCATTCATAAGTTCATACCAAAAACAGATTCACTCTTAAAAACAGTGTTTTAAGACAACTGTACAATAGACTAATAATTGTCTAAATTTGGTAGAATTATCAGTTTTTCGAATTTCAAATTCGATCAAACAAATGTGGAAAAGTAGATCTCATTTCTTCGAGATTTTCCCAAGTTGCACTTTCTTCGCTGAACTGGTCCCACTGGACCTTACATTGATTCACTTCGCGATTTCTTAAGTACAACTGGCGAGTTCCCAGCACTCGAATGGGCTTAACCACGATTATTCCTGGGTCTTGGACCTGCAAGGAATTCCAATTCAGCACATGTGATAAATCTGTCACGTATTTCTTAAGCAAAGAAATATGAAAAACATCATGCATTTGAGACAAAGCAGGAGGTAATGCTAGACGATAAGCTACAGGGTTGATTATTTCAACAATTTCAAAAGGTCCCACGTATCGTGGCGACAACTTGGCAGCCTTGCCAAAAGTTATTGAGCTCTTTTTCGGCTTCACCCGAAGAAAGACCTTCTCTCCCAGTTTATAATTCCTATCAACCCGCTTTAAGTCTGCATAACTCTTTTGCCTATTGGCAGCCTCCTTTAGATGTTCCCGAATCATTTTGATTTGCTGTTCCATTTCCGTAAGGATTTATGGCCCAATTACCTCTCTGTCCTCAACACTGTCCCAGCTGACAGGGGTTCTGCATTTTCTTCCATACAATGCTTCAAAGGGCGCCATTTTTAAAGAGGCATGATATGTATTATTGTAAGCAAATTCTACCAGCGGAAGGTATTCCTCCCATTTATACTGCTGGTCCATGCAATACATCCTTAACATGTCCTCTAAAACCTGATTGACTCTCTCAGTCTGTCCATCCGTCTCCGGATGATATGCAGAACTGAAGTTTAATTTAGTTCCCAAGGCCGCATTAAGCGTTTGCCAAAACCTTGATGTCATCCTCGGATCTCTGTCCGATATGATTAATTCCGGTATTCCATGCAATCTGAAGATTTCATGTACAAATCTTCTTGCTAACACTGGTGCATCGTCCTTCAAATTACCAGCAATGAAGTGTGCCACTTTGGTCAATTTGTCGACTACAACCAGGATAATGTCATGCTTATTTCTTGACATAGGCAATCCTTGAACGAAATCCATCGTTATCACTTGCCATTTATACTGCGGAATATTGTGGGGATACAATAATCTGCGGGATGCATATGTTCCGCCTTAACACGCTGACATTCCAAGCAGTGTGTTACAAATTCCACCACATCCTTTTTCATTCCCTTCCAGAAGTATTGCTGCTTAAGATCAGCAAGCATTTTCGTAATGCCAGGGTGTCCAGAAAAAGGTGAATTATGAAATTCAGTTAACAATTTCCCTCTTAAGTCATTTGCCAAAGGTATATATACCCTGTTTTTGAACCTCAGAATTCCTTCATTATCAAAACGGAATCCTTTATACCTGACATCCTTTGGGTCTGCAGCAAGTGCTGTTTTGACTTGCTGGAAATAAGGATCTGATTCCAAGGCATCTTTCACCTCATCCTTAAACTGAGTTCTTAACGTTATAAGAGCAGAGATATGCTTCCTTCGACTCAGAGCATCTGCTACTCTATTTTCCTTGCCCTTGATGTAGCTTATATCAAAATCATACTGAGACAGAAATTCTAACCATCTTCGCTGCCTTGCATTCAGATTTGGCTGAGTAAAAATATACTTCAGCCCCAGATGGTCTGTTTTTAACTCAAAAGGCTTGCCTAAAAGGTAATGCCTCCACATTTGAAGTGCATGAACAATGGCAGCGAGCTCTAGATCGTGTGGAGCATAATTCTGTTCATGTAACTTAAGCTTTCTGCTTTCATAAGCTATGACATGGTTATTCTGTAACAGAATACCTCCAAGGCCTTCTCCTGAGGCATCCGTTACAACCATAAAATTTCCATTTGGATCAGGTACAGTCAAAATAGGTGCTGTAGTTAACTGTTCCTTTAAATTTTTAAAGGCAGATTCACATTTGTCCGTCCAGACAAATTTCTTATCCTTCTTTTGCAGCGAAGTGATTGGGGCAGCAATTTTTGAAAAGTCCTTAACGAACTTTCGATAATATCCAGCCAAGCCCATGAAGCTCCTCACTTCGTGCACGTTCTTAGGCGCAGGCCACTCAGTTATAGCTGTGATCTTTGAAGGGTCAACAGCTATTCCATTCTTGCTTATAACGTGTCCCAAATAATGCACCTCTGCATCATAAAAGGAACATTTAGACAGTTTACCATACAACTTCCTCTTTCTTAAAATTTCCAGCACTATCCTTAGATGTTCTTGGTGCTCTTCGACATTTTTAGAGTATATAAGAATGTCGTCTAAGAATACAAGCACAAACTTGTCTAAGTATTCTTGAAAAATATTGTTCATCAGATTCATGAAGGCGGCAGGTGCATTAGTCAACCCAAAAGGTAACACCGTGAACTCATAATGCCCGTACCTTGTTCTAAAAGTTGTTTTATGAATATCTTCTTCCTTTATTCTCAGCTGATGATACCCAGATCGAAGATCTATTTTTGAATAGACTGATGCTCCTCGCATCTGATCGAACAGATCATCAATCCTAGGAAGTGGGTATCGATTTTTAATAGTTGCTTTGTTCAGCATTCTGTAATCAATGCACAGCCTCAAAGTGCCATCCTTTTTCTTTACAAAAATTACCGGCGCTCCCCAAGGTGAGACGCTCGGTCTTATCAGCCCCTTAGTCAAAAGTTCTTGTAACTGAGCCTTTAGCTCTACCAACTCGATGGTGGTCATTCTATAAGGTGCCTTAGATATGGGTTCAGTTCCCGGTTTGATTTCTATTGCAAAGTCAAACTCACGTTTGGGTGGAAGACCTGGCAATTCCTCCGGAAACACATCACGGAAACCCCTTAACAATGGATATCTTTCCATGAAATCATTATCTTCCTCAGCATTTTCTGTCATTTTTACTGCATACAAGGTGCAGCCTCTGTTTTTAGCCCTTTTTAGTTGCATAGCTGTCAGTTTCCTAACTGCAACTTCACGTTTTACACCTTGAATGACTGCTGCTTTCTGCAGGTCATCAAAACAACAAATTTGTTTTTCATAACAGTCGACCTTTGCCTTATGTTCAGCCAACCAGTTAACTCCAATAATGATATCATATGATCCTAGAGGAGTGACATACAAGTCAACTTCGGTGGAGAAACTAGGCAAGTCAAGAATTGCCCCAAAAAGGCACATTTCGACTGTATGGACAACATTATTCCCATAATGCACTGTCCATGTTTTATCCATTCTTTCAGCCTTTCTTTTTAATTTCATTGCAAGTTTAGCAGAAATAAAGCATTCAGTAGCTCCAGTATCAAAAAGTATGACTACAGGTGTACCGAATAACTTACCCGAAACTTCTATAGGCGTAACTTGCTTTTCAGCTTGTCTGTTAGCCACTGCAGCGTGTATCCTATGCTGCTGACCGCGATCATCCTTCTTCAGAGGACAGTGATTCGCATAGTGGTCCTTTCCACAGTTGAAGCATCCTCCAACTGGCCCTTTTCTAGGCTCAAATTTGTTACCAGCTTTGAAGTTATCATTCTGGCTTCCATAGGACTTCTGTCCAATGCCATTAACTTTTGTGAAGCTGTTCCGCATGCTATTTACAGGTCTGTTCATCACAGATTTCTTGTTGTTATCCACAACAATTTTGTTTTTCACACCAAACCTTTTCCAAGGTCCCCTTTTTGGTGCAAGAGATGAAGAAGAATTGGGAATCTTCTTCCTTATCTCTTCCCTGTGAGCAGATATTGCTCTCAATTTCTGTTCCTGTCTGATTGCCTTTTCGACAACTCCATCCATGGTGGTTGGGCCGTGGACATCCACTTCGCCACCAATGATGGGATTCAGTCCCATTATGAATTTCCGTATTCTGAACTTCTCGTCAGCTTGGTACTGCGGCACATACTTAAGGAGTTTAGTAAACCCTTCCCAGTATTCCGTCACCGACAGCCTTCCTTGCGACCAGTTCTGAAATTCAGTCATTTTCCTATCAAAATAGAGTTGAGGCAGCCATCGTTGCCTAAAATAACCCTTAAATTGATCCCAAGTTATGTCTGATTCGACAATATTCAACTCAACCTTACGGTTGTCCCACCATGATGATGCTTCATGAGAAAGCTGATATGCTCCCCATATCGCTTTAGTCTCTTCGGAGAAGTTTCTTATTGCAAAGTATTTCTCCATTTCACTGAGCCAATTCTCAGCTCCGTCCCCAAGGGTTGTTCCATCAAACTTTGGAGGACTTATTCTCTTTATATCATTTGTAAGTTCAGCTGCTAATCTTGCCCTTTTATTTTCAGGGGGATTAGGAGCAATTACATTATTATTATCAACACCCGGATTCCCTCCGTTGATGTTGTCCACAGGAGGCGGCTGATCATTTATTTCAGCTTCATCTTCCTCCTCTTCATTGCCCATTGACTGTTGTTCCAGAACAGTCAAACGATCCCTCGTATCAAGTAGGGCAGCAAGGATTTCATCCAGCTTTTGAGCAGTAGCTGCTTCTCCACCCTGTAACGGGTTATTCGCAGCATTCCCTCTTGTTCTGACCATTTTCTGTTCAATAAGAAAATGTAAACCTTATTAATATCGTGGACTCATTAGGTCCAAGAGCTGCAACCTTCAGCTCTGATACCAAGATGTAACATCCCCATTTTAAGATACTAGAACAAGGGAATTTTTTTTTTTTTTTTTTTTATATAACGTTCTCTGTTATGAATTATATAATTCAAACACACGTTCAAGTTTTAATAATTGTTCTCTGCCCAAACAACACAGTTTGGAACACACAATTTCCTTTTAAAACTAATGTTCCCTGTTCACATATTTACAATATGGAACACACATTCAGTGCCATTCAATCTTATAACAGATTCTATATGCTGCTGTAAATGACTCGAAGAACTGCCGATCTCCCATTTTCATGGCTCGGAGTTTCAACGATCTCTCATTTCATGACTCGGCAACTACCGATCCTTCATGTTCATTCATGCATAGTATATTATATATACAAGTTCTCTTAACCGTTTCCGGTTATCGAAGTGATCCATTTAAGAAGCCTATCTGAATATCTGTTACTGATATTCATCTGACATCCTGCATCTTAAATTAAGTGATTAGGACAACGCAACCAGCACTTGCGATACTTTGGCCAAAGATTTTCACATGCTTTGCATGATCATATTCCTGGATGTGATACACACCAATGGAATACGTCCTTCACCTCACTTCACCTGTTATCTAGAATGGTCTTTCCTGGTTCCTACCAGTCCTTTCAATTTAAGGTCAGATTCAAACTTCCAATTTCCAACTAGCAATATGAACGAATATAGGAAGGCACTCATGGTAACTAAAGATACGCAGACATACGGTGTCGTTCCCCACGACTCCGTGTGTCTAGTTATCTTTAGTCCTCCGGAGTCACTCCGTATACGTGATCATACTCCTATCCCCAGCCAAGAACTTAACATTCAGCCTATGTATTCTTGATGATTTAATTCGGGAGGGCATTGTAATATGTCAGCTATAACATTGTGTCGTCATGAAGACCCCGTCTTCATGAAGACACCGTGCTGTAGCTGGCGTATGTCAATGTCCTACGGAATCCTCCCATCGAGAGTACACATCCTGCTCAAGTGATTTGGATATGATCTTAATATTTAAGATCAACTTTCAGCAACCATGCTGATCCTTTATCCTCGTTCCCGTTACAGTTGTATGTAGCTAAGAGAGACTAAATCCGTCTTCTAGCTTGCTATGCATCTTCTCCTTCGTACCGAAGGGTTGCATTTTCTCTACTTGGTTCTCTTCTTAATCATTGGATTAAGCAGCCCGTTACCGACGGACGTGATAAGTTTAACCTATTAAACTTAACCAAGTTTTTCACAACTGTAACTAAATTCAGAATTCCAGCTTATTAGACGTCATTTAAACGAGGTCTAATTCCCAATAAATGTATTCATTTATTCTCCTTAACCTTACATAGTTAAGGTCCATTAGCCCTGGATATATTTATCCCATATCCTTTCTTTCTGAATTTAACATACGAGGCTATTAATGGAGTTCGAAAACGAAGTTCGGTTACTCCTAAGTTAATTGATATTCCTTAGCTTCCAAGCTAATCCTGAATACCTATCAGTTATGGAATCATATTCTTCCTAATCCTTTTTAATGTCAATTAAAAATTCATCTTAACCCAAGTATGAACTAATTGCACATTTCAACTTAAAAGTTGCATTTAGGTAAGAATAGATATCAATTCCTTTTTAAATCCATCCAAGGACAATTAAATAAATCCAAATCAAGAAATAACATTATATTTCCAATTTAATCAACAATATCAAACTGATATAGTTATTAAAATATCACACTTGTATTTGTATTCATCAATCCATTTCATAATCCATACATCTGCCAATCCAACTGACTGGACTTTGTTTATATAAAACATCATTACAACTCATAGATAGAAGAATGTACTTTCTTCTTTTCACAATTCCTCATAGAGGAATAATAACTAACAAATACAATTCATCTTCAGACAATCAAAAGAAGCATCAGAAAACAGCCATGTCTTCATTCTAATCAAATTTCATCTGCAAAATTACTTGCACGGGTCAGTTCAATGAACTGAGCATATTAAGCACTTGTCATTAAAATGAGGTGCTTCTAATTAACTGTCTCAATAAAAGAACCCTGCTTTTATGAAACGACAGTATGAACATCAATCAATAATTAAGCATCAAAAGAATGGACAACATAATAACTGAACCATCTAAATACCATCCCAATCAGCCAAAGAATTGCTGTCCTATTTCCCACATAACCATACGCAATTTCCTTCAAAGTTCCAGATTACAACATTTGTAAAGTTTAGGGTTACAAGTAGCATACTGCTATTATAACATAACTGTTATCCTTTCCATTCCTTTCATTAGTAATAAATGCAAACGATAAAAACTAACTGAGATGTAAACCAATTACTTTCCTTTCAGTTCATGCATCTCATTTGATTCCAAGCAATCAAGTACAGGCGAGAAAGCAAACAACAATAAATATAGCTGCTCATACCCAAGCAATACAAAATTCGTTCCTAAACGATTACAGATTTCCAACTGTATGAGAGAAGAAAAGATCATTTTTCCAAGTTATCCATCCACATTCCTATTTCTTTCCTCATGACTGTCCTAAAAATTGAATCCAAACGAGACACAAATCAAGATAACAGTTCAGAGTGAAACTTACAAAATCCATTCGGAATTCACTTTCCAGCAGCAAGAATAATTTCATTCATAATCAGCTTTAAATGAAAACAAGGAAGAATTTATCGTCCTTATCAATACTTCATTTAAATCAGGCTCATACGAATACCAAAAACAGGTTAGTAAAACATCGTATTCATCATAGAACAAGCAGTATAAAGATGCATACTATGTACTTACTGTACTAGAAGATTCCATACTTCTTTCACTGTATTTTTAACCAAATAAACAGTTATACAATCACGTAATCACTTATTCACATGACCTTCTATATCCATGAACGCATACAGTTCATAATAACAATTTGCACATTGTTGTTACCTACAGCAAGCAATATAATGCACAGTAAAGCTCTAATGCTATTTCCAGAATTCAAACAGCAAAAGAGAAGAATTCATTCCTTTAACTATTCAATAAGAAAACAACCATTTTCTTCAACTCAACAAGAATTAGTCAAGTCGATTTCATTTCTTTTAAATGACTGTGCAAAATCAGAGACCACACGAAACATTTAAATATTCCGTTTGTACAGAAAAACACAGCACTCAGGAAATTAATCTAAATGCCACTGTCATCTCTATCAAGCTGAACTTATAAAGTTCAATAAACCCAATTACTGTTTCTTCAAATCTAAAAAAACAGCAGAAAGAAGAAGAACTCGTTTCCCTATAATTTCAGTAAGAAACAATCATTTCTTCAAAATGAAATAAAAACACCCAAATCGTGTTTATCTTAGCATGACAGCTCAACTCATAATGATAACTGAACAATCGTTCAACAATGAAAAGCAAACTCACATAGCCTGTACAGTTTCAATTCAATATACCATAAGCAATGAATACCCATTCGAGTTCCTTATCTCGATCAACCATGTTTCTACCCAAAATCCATTTTTCTTTCATAATGATGTACAGAACTCAAAATGCAATTTTCATATATCAATACCTCTATCAAGGAAAACCCGCATAGGGTATTAGATGCATAAGCTTGGTACAGTCAAGACAGACCCAAACAACAAGCAAATTTCCATGTTTTTCCATTTATTTGCACAGAAATCCAAAGTCAAGCCGAGTTCGTATTCACAAGACAGTTCTTAGAAGATCAAACCGCATCCATAAAACACAACAAAATCAACTTTCCATCAAGCAAGAGAAAAATATTCATTCATTGCACAGAAATACAAAGCCAAGTTTGTAACGTGTCCACAGTCCGAACAGGAAGATCAAACGAACATCAATAAAACACAACAAAATCTTCCATCACAGCAAGGAAAGAATGTATTCATTTATAAGTTCAGAAGAAAAACAGTTACTTTCCTACTTTCACGAATACCCAAAACGTATTCGTTCATTTCTTATACAAAAGAAAAGGCACAACAATAAAATATTACTATTACTTCCTTCAAATCGAGTTCATAATGCTCAAATAAAACTCAAATGCCATTTCCTTTAAAATCCAAAAATGCTATTTCCTTCTAAACCCAAAACAGCAGAAAGGAAAAGGATCTTATTTCCTTTTAAAAATTTCAGTAAAGAAACAACTCAACAACTATCTGTACAGATTTCATCATTCAAGTTCATATAGCAAAAGAACGATTGCACAACAATGAAAACAACTCATACTGCCTGTACAGTTTTCATATAACACACATGAAAATTCCCCATTACTGTCAAACAAACCACACAGCATGGAGGTGTATTTCCAACTCAAATTAAATATGCAAAGACAGATCAAATCACAACAGCAAGAAAACGATTCTACCCAATTCATTTCAAACAATGACAGCAAAATCGAATAAACCCAAAACCCCGTTAAGAGCAGGGTTGTTTTAATGAGACGCTTAAGTAAAGCAAGTGTTTTAAAGAGAAGGGCTTAACATGCCTGCAATTTCTTCCTCGAAACTCGAAGAAAACCACGTCTACAGAAGGTGTTTCCTTCCACGGTGACAGTAACGAGCTTCCAAACAATCCCTTCCTCTACAGGCTCAGCAAACAGCCTTCAATTTCCAAAGAAACAGTGATAAAAACCAAACACAACTGGTTCGACTGAACCAAGCAAAAACCAAATGCAGAGCAACTTCTCAAAAACCCGAACAAACAAAAACAATCAAAAATTCCTCCATACTCTTTCCAAGGCGGACTGGTCACGAAGACCAAAAAAATTAAATGCATTAAAGGCTCTGCCTTTTCCTATTTTCTCACGCCACCGCCGACTTGGGTTGGCGAACCCCAAATTCAAATTTTGCATGCAAACCAAGTTTAGTTCCATAACCAACTAGATACCTCTACCTTTTTCCCTGTTCCCGCCAAACTGGCGCTGTCCACGTAAGGACTTCACATTAATTGCCATTAAATTCCCTTTCATCCTTATCCTTTCCCATGGGTCTGTGCGTCCCCTTCTAGGTTAGGATTAGTTTAGGATTCATATTAGTGTTCGACCTAGGTCATAGCCTAGTCTTTAGGTTAATAGAACTTAGGTCTATTTTCACCTTTTTAGAATTTAAAAATCCACTTAGGATAGTAGTTTAGGATGTAAGGTAGGACTTAGGATTAGATTAGGATCTAATTCCCTCTAACACCTAA
The DNA here is from genome assembly GCA_019776745.2 of Taxus chinensis. Lineage (NCBI taxonomy): Eukaryota > Viridiplantae > Streptophyta > Pinopsida > Cupressales > Taxaceae > Taxus > Taxus chinensis. Next base: position 43,335 of record JAHRHJ020003539.1, read on the forward strand.
CACTTAATCAATCAACTTCCAGTCAAGTCTTCCCGACTGACTTCCAATTTCAACACTGTGCAGGACATTTCGTCCTTCGTTAACATGCCTGAGCCACCCGTATCCAGGCATTTCTCGCCTTACGAGGTCTCACGTTACGACAGTGTATGGTTCGTGAATCGAACCTTTTCCGTTGGCATCTACGTGCCAACTGTTCATACCTGAAATCAGGTGCTGCACATTTATATCAACCTTCAGTTCGGTTCAAGAGTAAATCGACAAAGCGATCACAAGAAGGCCACAGCATCAGCGAATAGAGTTCAGCAAGCATACGACAATTTGTCGTCACATCAGCAAACATACAAGCAACAATAACTGTTGTCCCATGTAAATAAATTACAGTATGCAAGAATCCAGATTAGCAACACATTCCCTTAAGATCAAAATATATATCTTAACATGTTTGCCTTCATTTCAGCAGTTACATCTTCATCATGCTAACTACCTACAACAACAACCCTAAAGAGGGACCTGGTACCTTTACGCGCTTCGGGTGAGCTCTCAGTCTAGGCTGAGTGATGTGCCAACGCGTCTAGGGTCTTATTGTTACTAATAAATTCTAGGTTGGATCATTGGTTATGTTGTAATGACCTCTTTTTCAGTTGTTTTCAGGATGGTTCATGATGAAGACATACTGATTAACTCTAGTGAGTGTTGAGGAGTGGATACACGATCTGGAAGAAGAATACGCCTAGCAGTTCAACACTGGATTTGAGTTTAATGCACGCTTGTGGGTAGAACAGAATATGTATAACAGTTTATATGATAGCTTTTTCACTATCTTTCCAATAAAATTGTACGAGTGGACTGATTGTTTATGCATCTAAGTGGAATTTGAGGTATCACACACTTGTCTGGATGCAGGAAGAATTTCAGGCCCTTTATGATGCTGATCTGATTTGGACTCGAGCCATGGATATGTGGTTCTGTGGTGTCTTGAACAATTATATCTTGGAATACTCAATTTCCACTTATTCGTGTCCAGAGGTAGCTGAATTCCAGTTTTTACGACATCCAAGGGGAACTTACCTATAAGGAATTCCACTGGCAATCAAGATCTTGATGGTAACTTTGAATTTGGAGAGTAAACTGATGGCTAACTAAACCCCACCACACGCGGGGGTAGGAATAGGATTGGTGAAGGATGACAGACCTAGCGGCAGAAAGAAGAGAGAGGAAATGTGGCTTACGTATAATGAGGGTGCACGAGAGGGAGATAGAGAAGTAGCGTGAACGTTGCAAAAAGATGGAGTTGAGGAAAGAGATGGCTCGTGAAGGATTTAGAGCTCACGTAGAAGACATGGATCCAGAGCATCAGGAACTCCCCCATATGGGAAAACATGATAGGGAACCCTCCTCAGACCTCCAGGAAGTGCCAACAGAGATGACCTGGGCCGCGGGCGCGCATCTAAATCCACCTGGATAACCTTGCCCTTGCGCTTGGTTTTCCAGTATCTAGTACGACAAGTAATCAACAAGCTAATTTTAGTGGGAAGTAAGAGAGTCTTATAAGAGGTACATCAATGGCAAGGTAAATGACTTCATTGTTATATGGGATGTACCTTTTCAGGTGTATCATCTACACAGAATACAAGCTTGTGATTTTTGGATTAACCTCTGGAAGTGGTAACTACTTCACAGACTGTAGGGGTTCAGTTAGTTCTACTATTGGGACACAGGGAAGTACATCTACTGGTCTAATTCCAGCTACAGGTTCGGGATCAGGAGGCATAGGTAGCTCTGGTTCTAGGTGGATCTGGTGGTTCTTAAGGCAGGGGAAACACAGGAGGTTCTGGATCAGGTGGGCAAGGTCCGCAACAACCCCAAAATATTTACATGGAGATGTCTCTTCGTCTTCCAGAGTATAGGGGCATAGAAGATGTTGTTGAACATGTGCATATGTATGAAATATTGTGGCATGCAAAAGGAATCATGACTTCTGAGCGCAAGGGAAAGCCAATTTGCTACTACATTACAAGGGACATGTCACACAGTTGGTATAGAAAGTTTGACCCTGATCAGACTTGCATAGATTATACAACTTTAAAAGATGCATTCTTAAAGAGTTTCATATCCTTGAATTTGAGCAGAAGAGTATAAGTGCGCTCAAGGATATTAAGCAAGGCACTACTGAGAGTGTAGATGAGTATGATGCATCGTTTTAAAACACTTTTATCTAAGCTTTCTTATGATATTCATGCAAGCCAACACGTGCAATGGTTCATTGGGGGATTGATTACACCTTATAGAAGGGAACTATCGCATAACACATACACTGATCCATGTGAAGACATTGGAGGTAGCCCTACGTGCTGAGGTAGTTGGAAGTATTGACACTGGGGTTAGCCCATTCTTAGAGGCACAAATTACAGCTATGGAAAAGCAGATAGAGAAACTATCGGCAAATTCAACACATGAAATGCGCTCAGGGATTTGGTGTACAGATTGTGAAGTGGAGGGTCACACCAAGGATAGTTGTCCTCACAGTCCATACACTCATTGTTGTTAGACTGTGAGATCTATCATTTGAATCATGATGCTAGCCATTGTCCATTTTACAGTGTGTGATAAGGAAGAACATATCCTGCTACTGTAAAATCTGTAGGTCCATAACTCATGACACTGAAGACTTGTAGATTGATTGGTCAGATCCATGATGCTATAGACATTGGTGTATGACAAACAAGTGAGTTTATATAACTCAAAAACAAGAATGAGCATCAAGATCGGGATCACAATCAACCGCGCTATGATCAGAATCAAGGGTGTTTTGAAGGAGGTTGTGGCAGAGGCTGAGGATACCATGGTGGATTTGGAGGATGAGGTTGTGGTGGTGGAAGAAGTGAGTTCCCTCGTGGAACATGTTATACATGTGGATCTCCTGACCACTATAGGCATGAATGTCCTTAGAATATTACATGTTCTTTCTGTGGAAAGAACCATAGCTATGAGGAGTGCCCAGACTTATATGAGCATCTGAGTAAGCAACATAAACAAGAAAACAAAGGCGCATGGATGGTTAGGATACAACGTGTTGTGGACAATCAATGGATGACCAAGTTGGTGACAGAGTCCAAAGGCATTACAAGTAAAGATCATGACCCACGCTGAGGCGGCACATGCAAGGGAAACATTGTAGCAAAAACCTACCATCACTAAAGAAGAAGTTCTTCATGCACGGTACCCAGATCCTACCTATCAGAAGGAGGTTTATCAGGAAACCATGGAAGTTCTAAGGAATCTTCAGGGTGAGACGCAATACTTAAAAGAGCAAAAGAAAGCATCAGAGATGGTCCAAACTGATATAGATGACTTGAGGGAAGTGTGTAAAATATTGCGCTAGGAAAACATCATTCCATTGTTAGGGAGTTGGTTAAAAGGAAACACTCACGCGCAAGTACTGAGACGGGACGACAGATCCTGCATGTGAATCTTCCCCCTCATAGCCTGGATTATGACAAGGAAATCACTCTGAATGTTGTTGTGGATGGGTGGCTATTGAGTAATATACTGATTGATACAGGTGCGGAAGTCAATGTTCTTACCTTGGATGCATGGGTACAAATGGGAAGACCCCCATTGCAACCATCCTCTAATGTATTATTCATGGCTAATCAGACTAAGGCCACTCCCATTGGAGTTTTGAAGGATGCATCCATTACCATACAAGGAGCCAAGTTCACTGGAGACTTTGAAGTTTTAGCGCTTGCAGAGTCAGATAGTTTCCCAGCTTTATTGGGGCGTCCTTGGTGCTATGACAATAATGTTGATCTTCGGTTCAACAAGGGCTATATCAGTTTTGAAAACAAAGAGGAAAGAGTTATTATCCCTTTGAAAGATGGAAAATCTATGCCCTATGTTGAGCCCTTAAGTGAAGAAGATCTGAATAGGATTTATGTACGCGCCATCCGAGATCCAGAGATGATTGAACCAACCAAAGAAGGACTAATTCAATGGGAGGATGCATAATCTATTAGTGATACTACAAGTGTTTCTTGTAATAATTGGGCTCACAACACTTATGAGTTGGTAGGGCACGAAGTAAAGAGCATATCCCCTCAAGGCACAAAACTGTGTTATATCAGGAAGATAGGTAACAACTCAGTACCTTGTTACACAGGAGAAGGGGATCCCATGGTATTCATGTGTGCCATGGAAGAACAATGGATAGACCCACTGGAAAGAAGAACTATGCTAGCATATACACTACGCGTGACAACAACACGTTGGTGGGTGATGTTATCCAAAATTACCCTTGTAAATTTGGAATTTCAAAACAAAGCCCCGCACATACTAGAAACTTGAAGGAAAGATTCAACCCACGGGCTACTTTCTAGAATGACAAATTATTGAGTAATCAAGCTCAACTCAACAGCACATGTTCAGAATGACACAAGAGGAATCAGAGACCCAAAAGAGGAACATTACGACCCTGCTAAGAAGAAATTCAAGAAACGGATCTATCGAGCGAATTCGTGCCTTAAATCCATTAAACAAATTACAGGTGGGCTCGGAAATGGAGTAGCAGGTCAATGGAAGAAGGATATAGTTTCAAAGAAGCTAAAATACCTCAAAAGATAAGGAACAATGACGAAAGGTTTGAAGTCTTCGGGCTGCTGAAACGGTTCAAAATGACCCAAAAATTGACTAAATATGGAGGAGACAGCGAATGCTGCCAAGTGTCCAAGTGGCGCACCTCCAAATTGAATCCAAAAAGGGAGACTTGAACAAGCTCCAGGAACAAATGTGTCTTAAGTCCAAAGCGGGGGGTAGATTCAAAGCTAAAATTCAAAAGCATGGACAGGCGGGCCTAAAAAATTTTTTGCTAAGTATAAGTGCTAGCAGAAGTCGCACACGTCAGCTTGGTGCATCTCCAAAAGTTAGTCCAAAAGTGGAGACCCAAAATGAGTGTGAGCTGCCACGTAGTCCAAAATTATGAAAAGGTAAGAGGGGCCATTGAAAAGTCTAAGAGCCTGTCGAGAATTCCACATGTCGACCCGACGCTCCTTAGAGGCAAAATCCTTAAGCGGGCTTTTAAATGAGTGCGGAGCCTCTACGATGTCCCATTTCAAAAATTCAAATAGGGTCGAGTTGAATAGTCAAAGCATTGAGATTATCCAGTGGAGGGTGCCAAGTGTCATCGTGGTGCTAAATCTAGAGCAGAATTGAAGGGATGGTTTTCAAACAAGCGTTGGGCATGCCACGTGTCCCCGATCAGATATAACCCCGTTGGAGTAAAGGACTTAGCCAAAAAAAAGGAAATCAATTAGGTCACGGAAGAAGCCACATGTCAGCCTTGTGAACTTCAAAAACAAAATACAAAGTTTTGCCCTCAGACATGTGCCAGCCCTCCACGTGTGCAGTTTCAAAAGGGGGCCCATTTTTCAAACTAGTTTTCCTATTATTTTGTACAGACCCAATCCAAATTTCAAATAGGCATATCTTTCGACTCAGGCTCGAAATCCAGCAAATCTGGCACCGTTAGAAATATCTCAGCCTCGTCTATGCCATGAATTCATAAAACTTTAAGTTTGGAGAATTTTGGGAGGAAGAAAAATGAAGAAACGTCTTCGGGCCTTTAATATAGGATCTATTTGCCCCAACATCCCAATCGGATTCAATCTAATTTGTTGTTTCCCCATCCTTCGAGGTGCCGAACCAGTAATTGATGCATTCAAGACAAATTTGGGGTAAATTTGAGAAAGGCTATATTTGATTGATAGTGGTTGAGCTTTCAAAGCAGGATTCAATTATCTCGAGTGGTTGAAGCAGGATACAATTTTTTTCCCAAATCTCTCTCTCATTCTTCCTATATAGTAATTGTAATGAAGGGGCATATTCAAAGGGTTGGTCATTGTTTCTCATTTGCCCCCCTCTCTCTTTCTTCCTTAGGGTATAATGCAGAGTCTAAGACTCCTCCCATGGCTCTGTAATGGCTTTTTATTGCCTCTTTCCCACTAATGATGTACTGTGTAACATTTTGGAGAAATAAAATTTGTTTTGTGATGCATTTATCCATCCTTAGCTTATTTTGATGTCTCTTAGAAACCTCTCATTGTTGTAGGGTATATTGTGCATATTCTGATGTTTGTTGTAGGTCATGGGAGCTGTGTTTAATGGGTTAAACCTAAAAGTTGGTGTTCTGTGTGAAATCTATCCCTGGTCCATGGTGCATTTTGTCCAGAATCTCCTCTGCTTACCTCTCTCCACTTCATTGATAAATTGGTACAATCTGTGATTCAAACTTCCTTTTCGGGTGTATCACCGCTTAAGTGTAGGCATCTTTCACCTTGGCTCTCTCTCAATCCTCTATCTCTTCCTTGGAAATGTTTAGATTAGGATAGATTAGTTTACCTGCACTGGAGTAGCTTGTGGAAGGTAGATTAGGAAGCAAGAACTGGCTTTCTCCGGAGGTCCATCTCAAGTTTTGCAAGTCCCACAGCTTGAGAGATGGTCCCATGTTATGCAAATCACAATCAAATCAACAAGTTTGAAACACAAAATTTGAGAGGTCATTTGGAGGTGTTGCGATTAGTTGCACTAACAATTTTGGCACACCCAGTGGGACAGGTATTAGGTATACCACTTCATTTCATCAAGTAGTATGTGTTCTTGTTTGGGATTTAGCCTTTTGAGGCACATGCAAGCACATCTGGCAACTCCATCTAGTCAAAAACCCATTCTCTGAGTTGCAGACCTTTTCCATCCATCTAGGGAGATTTTCATCCATTTTCTTCTTCCATCTCTTTCATTTTCTCCCATTCCATGAAGTTGTGCAATCATGACTTCATTCCCTTCATGCAGAAAACTCATTACTTGCAGCAACAACAGTGCAATCACACTTCCAATGCATTTTCCAACTCCTCCAAATCAATTATGATCATATCCAAAATATGCTAGCATATCCATACAGCACATTGGTGGTGACCCAAAGGGATAATCTTGTTGGGATGGAATGAAATTGGGATTTCTCTTAGTACTAGGTTTTTAGGAGCAATGTACCTACTCAAATCTAAACTTATCATGGTAATCAACCTGTTCAGCACCATGTTTAGAAGTGTGAGATAATCTAGATAGAGGGGCAGGAAGTTTTACCACCTTCATTATGGGTGCACAAGTTTTATTCCACTTTACAAGGTTGTGTGTGTGCTTGGTATGTGTATGCAAAACTCCATAGAGAAACTGGAAATTGGCAGAATTTAATTACAGGAATGACCCAGATGTTTGAATTCTTCTCTACAAAGCCTTTGGTGGAAGAAGCATTGAAAGTCATAAAGTGCTTAACTATGGGAGATAGTGCCAAGGCTGAAGAACTCCTTCAGGAGTTATTAGGTAAAGAAGACTCAGGAGCGCATCTTGATGAAGAACCAGAGGCTGATGCAACATTACTTCAATGCGCTTTCCTTGAGAAAGAGAAAGGAAAAATGGTCTACTTAGTGGATGACGAAGAAGTAGATAATCTGGATGTAAACCATTCAACAGGGAGGCGTGAGGTATTAGACAATGCAGATAAGACCACACGTGCCTATCATGAACCTATGAAGACAAAGCGGGTGAATATTGGAACAAATACTGAGCCTAAGGAAGCCATAATTGGAGACTATTGGTCAGACTCTGAAGTGGCAAAAATCATAGAGTTACTAAAGGATTACCAAGACTTATTTCCTAGGGGGTACCATGAACTTAAAGGTGTGCATGAATCATTAGGAGAGATGAAAATAAAGCTTAAAGAGGGTGCACACCCAGTAAGAAAGAGACCCTACAGGATGAACCCCAATTTGTGTGAAAAGGTCAAAGAAGAGATTGATAACATGTTGAAGTCTGGGATTATCAAGCCCCTTGATGAGTCAGAATGGGTTAGTCCAATGGTGATCAGTATCAAGAAGGATGGATGGATTAGGATATGTGTGGACTATAGGGAGCTGAATGTTGCATGTGTAACTGATCCATTTCCTACGCCATTCACTGAGGAAATACTAGAAGGAGTTGCAGGGTGCAAAATCTATTTGTTTACAGATGGGTTCTCTGGGTATCATCAGGTTTGAATTTCCCAAGAGGATCAGGAAAAGACTACATTTACTACTGAATGGGGTAGCTTTGCCTATACTGTCATGCCTTTTGGTCTGAAAAATGTGCCTATTGTATTTTTGCATAGTTGTCCAAGCATTTAAGGAATTTATTCACAACTTCTTACAGGTATATTTAGATGATTGGATGGTGTATGGATTAGTTAAGGATCATTGTGACAATCTGTGCTTAATGTTTGAAAGGTGTAGATAGTTGAGTATCTCTTTGAACATCAAGAAGTGCATATTTGCTACACCATTTGGGAAACTTTTAGGACACATAATCTGCAAAGAGGGTTTATTGGTTGATCTAGCAAAGGTTGCAGTCATTATAGGCCTAAGGGAGCCTACCAGTCAAAGTGAGGTGCATGGATTTTTGGGTCATACAGGATATTATAGAAAGTTTATCAAAGGATATGCCAAAAGTTTCCACACCATTAGAAGAGTTACTGAAAGGGAAAGGTACGTTCTACTGGGGAGAACAACAACAACGCGCATTCGAGACATTGAAGGAGAAACTTACTACCGTGCCTATTCTACATTTTCCTTCATGGGACAAACCATTTCATGTACATGTTGATGCCTCTGGCATGGCCATTGGCATGGTGTTGGCTCAACCTGGAGAAGGTATTGTAGATCATCCTATCTATTTTGCTAGTAGAAAGCTGACTCCTGCAGAATAGAATTACACAACTACAGAGTGTGAAGCTTTGTCAATGATCTATGTGCTGCATAAATTCCACCAGTACCTACTAGCTACACCATTCATCTTTTATACAGATCACATGGCATTGAAGTATTTGGTAAATAAACCTATTTTACAAGGGTGCATATGTCGATGGGTGCTCTTATTTCAAGAATTTGATTTCACAGTTGTGGTAAAACTAGGAAAAATTAATTCTAGACCAGACCATCTATCAAGAATACAGTCAGGAGAAGAAGCACAAGCAATTGAGGATACCATGCCAGATGCACAGTTATATAGGTTACAATGCACGCCATCAGAACTAGAGGACATTGTTGTCTTTCTACGAATAGGGATGACACCAGAAGGAATGAAATCCTTGGAGAAGAAACAACTTGCTATACGCGCCACACCTTATATGTTAATCAATGGTGACTTATACAAATTGGGCTGAGATGAGGTATTGCGTCATTGTGTATTGGAACATGAGTGCATGGATATTATGGAAGAAGCTCATGGTGGTATTGCAGGTGGCCACTATGTCGGTGATGCCACAATGTGTAAGATTCTACTCACTGGATTATGGTGGGAGACCCTATATAAAGATTGTAAGGAATTTTGTAAGGCATGTGATCATTGTCAACGTCTTGGAAAACCAGGTCAATGAGATGAAATGCCTCTGAGACCTATTGCTAGCGCAGAACCGTTTGAGAAATGGGCTATAGATTTTGTGGGTCCTATTTCACCAGTTGTGCGTAGAACTAGATCACGCTACATCATAACTTACACAGACTATCTGACAAGGTGGGTAGAAGCAGCACCTACAAAGGACTGTACAGTGGCTACAACAGCCTAGTTTCTATGGGAAAATATTATTACAAGGTATGGATGTCCTTTGAGTTTGACCAGTGATAGGGGCACACATTTTCTTAATGAGACAATCAGAATTTTATTGGATGAGTTCATGATTACACACCATAAGACTACACCCTATCATCCTCAGGAAAATGGAACTACTGAGGCTTTCAACAAAATTTTGAGCCAGACATTGACAAAAATATGTGATGTTGGAAGAAAGGATTGGGATGATAAAGTATCTGCAGTACTTTGGGCATATCGAACAACATATAAGAGATTGAACAAAGCCACACCATTTCAGTTAATGTTTGGCACAGAAGCAGTTCTTCCTATAAAATTTATGTTACCTTCTTTGCGTATTTCACATGCTGGAGGTCTAGCTGATGAGCAAGCTTTTAAAGAATGGATTGAAAAGATAATTAAGATGGATGAGTGATGAGCCATAACACGTTGGAGTCAGAAGCAAGAAAAGGCCAGGCAGAAAGCATGGCATGACAGGCACATCAGGGATAAAAAGCTTGAGATTGGACAAATGGTACTTCTCTATGACTCTAAGTTCTTGTGCCATCTAGGAAAACTTAAGGTACATTGGTTGGGGCCGTATGTTATCACTTACATCCTTGAAACAGGCACTTTCCAGTTAGAAGCACTTGATGGAACATGGCTACCGGTTACTTTAATGGGAGTAGGCTGAAGCCCTACTATAAATAAGTCTTCTTGGTGTTTGTAATAAGGCAGTATTGCCATTTAGATTAGGTTTTCAATTATGTATTTCCTTAATGTGTTTCCTTCTTTGTTGCTATGCTTTGTCAATTTAGTTATTGTTCTTGTGTAATAAGCACGCTTGCGTGCATGAAGCTAATTACTATATGAAGCATGTTTATGCGCAGAGGACTGCACATACTTTTAGTGTGGGGTGGTTGTCGATATCTAGGTACAAGATTGTGGGAATTGAAAGGTGAAAGGAATAAGCTGCTACGGGTGCTTTTCAAGTCAAAGGATTGCCTCTAAAAAGTGACCAAAGATGGAGATGAATGAAGGGACAATATAACGTGAGGTAAGCAGAGGCCATAACAACTACCAGAAGAAGGTGCAGTGATGAGGTACTCAGGTGCAAGGAAGCATGCTGAAGAGAAGTCTGTGACCAAAGGGTAGGAAGGCATGCTAGAAGGTTATAGCTGGGGCGTGAAGATGTACCATGTGGAAAGAATGGAATTGGTCAATTAATGAGAGGATATTTGGTAGGTGAAGGAGCAATAAATGCATCAAAAATTTGAAAATCTATATAAGGATGGGATGCGAGTTCATTTTTACCATTGTGATTAAGAGTATTTGAAAAGGAGCTAAGTGCGAAGAGCCGAGTGATCGAATTGAGGTGCGAAAGGTGTGTAGCCAGTCGTGATGAAGAGATCTGTGTGCAGAAAGAGCTTGTGTCCCTAGTGGTGAAGGGTTTGAGTGAAGCAAGGTGACAGAGAGGAGTGAGGGCACGTAATTTCACCTAGGGCATGTTGAATCGAGCTAGGGTTTGATTCACACATTGCAGAATTCAAGAGGTGAGTATTTACAAAGGATTGCAAGGTAGAAATGGCACCCAAGAAAGTAGTTGCAGCAGGAGTGAAGGGAAAGAAGAAGGTGGTCGTAGAAGAAGAGGAGATGGCTCCCGAAAGCAATTTTTCTGAAATGCAATATCCAGAAGGGGTCATCATAGGCCAGGAGTGGGATTCTCACATAAGGAGAAGCAAGGTGAGTGAGTACAACCACCATACCATAGAGAATAAGGAGCTTGATGCCTTGTTGAACATAAAGATGAATAAATGCATGGCAGAAGACATGCCTGGTGTACGATGATGCTGACGAGAAGCTCTTGAAGAAGATTGGAGTTTACCAGCTATACGAGCTCCCTTACTTTGGGAAATATGAGCCCTTGTACCAGTGGCTCATGAGCAGAGTGCATGAAGATTTTTTCTACTTTGTAGGACACAGAGCCAGAATTTCAATCACACTAATCTCCATGGTAACAGGATTGAAGGGCACAGGAGAAGATTTGAAGAATGATTTAATAGACAAGGCCACAATCTTGGAGACTAGAAAGGAGATGGGGTACACAAAGGGTCTGCGTGGCATGGACATAGATAAACTGAAGAAGTATCTAGTTGTGCAGGTATCACACACTTTGTGACGAAGCTAAATGACCAGGAAAGGTGGTCACAAGTGAACACCATGTGGCTGCATGTTGCGAAGAGAGATGTCTGAAGGGGTAGTCTACAATATTTCAGGCTACATTGTAGAAACTATTGTTGAAGAAGCACACAGGAGGAAAGATCAGCTTTGGAGTTATTCTATTTTCACTGGTGTTCATGGAGATCAGAGTACCTGATGGACCAAAAGAGAAGATATGAGAGTATCCCATGGAGCATAAGTCACCAGCGGAGTGGTTCAGCAAATACCTATGTGAAGGATCCATGATAGAACCAGTCAAGCAAAGGGCTGAGAAATGGTAAGATAGGCTCCGTGCGACCTTTGAAGAAGAATGGTGCATCCCCAAGGACTTGCCTTTGGTGGTTGGAAAGGTAGTTCAGTTCACTGTATACCAGCACTTTTGCATAGCGTGGTTCACCATGATAGATGGAGCATGGAGCCCTTGGTGTAAGTTACCATATGCCTTCACAGCAAGGTACTTCCAGGTGTCAGTACACAGGTTCTTAGATGCACGATGACTAACGTTCAATGCAGACAAGGTAGATTGTGACTACCACACGCTAAGGAAGAAATATGTGTATCCAGGATGGGGTGCATATATTGAAAGGCTCATTTCAGATGTATTGAGCATTAAACCAGTAAGTTTGGTATGGGAGATATTGGAGCAGCACTGGTGTACCTTCAACTAAAGCCCAAGTTGGAGAATAACAAGTATGTGGAGAATGAGTTTGTGCTCCCAGGGCCACAAAAGGGTAAGCATACCATGGAGAACATTCCAACACCTAAGCCCACAGAGACAATTGAAGTGGAGGATGAGGAGGATGAGCGTGAAGATAGTGGGGGTTTGGAGCATAGAGGTAGAAAACATCCTATGAATAAGGATGAAGCTGAGCGCATAACTACACCACCTCAGCCACAAGAGGGGGATGAAGAGGACTTGGATGCAGTCCAAGGAGAGCACAAATTTAAGAGAGTGTTCAGGAGAATAAGGACCCAAGGTGCTACTCTGCAAATAGTGCGCATATCACCCAGACTCTCTCCACAGAAGGAGATAACCACGAAAAGAAGAAGGAAACTAAAATTGAATGAGGGGGTGGAAGATTCAGAGGAAAGTGCCTAATTCTCCTACACCTCCTGAGAGAATGTTGAAGGACAACAAGGTGAAGAAATGAAGGAGAAGAGGAAGAAAAGAGAATAGATGAGACAACTACAGAGACTGCTCAGGACATGGGAACACAAGTTCCAAATCTGGAGGCTCAAGTTCCTAAGCAGCCTAGGTCAAGAAGAACAAGTGGAGAGCACATTCCACCAGCCATGGGTTATGCTGAGGACATAGGTAAAATTTTCCATGCCCATTTCCAGAGCACACTGACACAAAAGGACTTATATGGCTGGGAATTAATGGATGAAGATATGGCAACAGTGTGCACCAGGAAGCAATTATCATGGTCGATGCACACACACATGGATGAACCAGATTTTGATGTGTGTGAAGAGTCATGTGTGTCGAGGAGGTTGAAAAAGACACCTCAGGCTAGACACATAATAGTAAAGCCTACTGTTATGTCAGATGAACAGGTGAGCAATGCATTGGTTAAAGTCTCAACAGAGGTGGCAAGGTGGAATATGGACAAGGCTGCCATAATTAGGGTGCTAAGGGAAGAAATCAAAACTAAGGATAAGGAGATAGCATGCCTAACGTAGGAAAGAGACTTAGCACAGAAAAATAACTCTGTATTTATCAGCATCGCAGAGGAAATTGGTGATAATGTCATAAGAGCTAGGCCACACTTAGAGCCAAAGGTACCAAAGACATTTCCTTCGGCAATACACTATGTAGGTACATTGGTGGACCTAGTGCTTGAAGATGAACCTCTGTGCATGCTAGAGCTAAAGGATCCAACACAAGATGCAGAGCGAGAAAAGGCTACACTGATGCAGAAGATTGCGTCATATGAGGGATTGATACAAGCATTATAGGAAGTACTGAAGAAGGAAGACCAATCCTTGAACATCTGTACAGCTCCAGAGGTGCTCATCAACATAAAAACCCTGGAGGAGAGCAATGAGGTCCAGAAAGTAATGAAAGATGACACATTGGGCCACGCAGATAGATTAGCATTGGTCAAACAGAAGTGTGAGGCCCTGGCAGCAACCCAAGAACCACACAAAAATTGGCTAGAAGAGCTTGGGAAACTCATCGCGCAGAAGATGGATTTGCTAGAGGGAAGGATGACTGCAATGTCCAACATTGTGTTGGTCTTGCAGAATGAGAAAGGAGAAATTGTGAAGGAGGAACTGGAGTCTATTGTTGTGGACATTCCAGAAAGAGTAGAGGAAGCACTCATTGAGTGGAAGACCTTGGAGGCTGAGATTAAGGAGGAATATCCTAAATTAATTTACAGGATACAGAAGAAGAAACCACAGGATAAGAACATTCTTTCATTCCTTCAAATTCTTTCTATTCTTCTATTCTTTGATTCATTTTTGGAGATAACCATTGTCGGGGTGACAATGCAATTAGTGTGGGGTAATGTTGATCAGAGAACACTTTAAATAAAGCACACAAGAATTTTGTGTGGGAAAGCAGGTCATATTCAAAGGTACGAATGGATAGGGAGAACACGTGCGCAGAGTAGAAGTTCAGCTTTTGGGACTTAGCCATTTTCACTCATGAAGGTCTATTTTTAGAGATGGCGTGCAGAGCACACAAATGAGGTAGAGACATGCATGCCACACATTGGCTATTTTTGGAGGATTGGATATGAAGTGCTTTGCATGGACATAGCTGGAAATAGATTTATCATTGTCAATTAGCTACCAGTAGTCTATTGTTAGCGCACTTGCATGTGTGGCTATTTTTGTAATGACGCGTGGCTAATAATAGCATGTGACATATTTTGGGATTAGATAAGTGGTGAAGGGAAAGTCCCCACCCTTATATATATGTAGTGAACTATGCGTAGTAGATATATGTATGATGATGAATATACAGAGAGAGATATAGTGAGATTATGCTGCTAAATCTGTTACGCGCATACTACTGTTATTGTAATGAAGCTTCTATATACTTATTTAATATAATGGAGGATATTGGCTGAATCTGAGTGTATTCTTGTGTGTAATTGGATATTGCATGTACTTGATTCCATCATGATTATTGTTTAAAGTCTACTCTCCCTTAGATATAGATCTGGTATGCTTTGTAGAATGATGTGTTAGTAATGGAACTGCATGTGCTAAGTCTTCATCATGCTAACAACCTGCAACAACAACCCTAAAGAGGGACCTGGTACCTTTGTGTGCTTCGGGTGAGCTCTCAGTCTAGGCTGAGTGATGTGCCAGTGCATCCAGGGTGTTACTGGTAAATTCTAGGGGATCTGCGATCTTTGGATTACATTTCCCTTGCTATATCTAACATAGGGGAGAGGGAGGCTTAGGCATAAATAGTGATCCAAATTTCAGTGGTTTCATAATGGTGATATGTGCAAAAGAAGATGGAGGAGATACAGAAGTTGTAGAATTAGTAATGGAAGACTGGTGTCGATGTGATGGGCTAGAAGAATTGGTGTGTTGGGTACTATGATGCATTAGAAAAGTTGTGCAGATAGTATGTACACTAGAGGACCGACGCAAGAACATACAGGAGTGAGGATGGTGAGAATTTTGTAACAGTGATACGAGCCAATGAGAAGACATAGAGGTGTGATATATAGTGTGTTTAAGTTGAGGCCTATTTGGAGACCTAGGTGAATGAGGGTGACCCGGGGTAGGATGAAGGAATACGGGCCTAGGAATGAGCCTAGGAGTGCAAGATCTATGAGAGGAAAAATGCAAAACAAATGACCTATCCCTATGAATGTTGAGTAGGATTTAGGTAAGGTAGGGGAGGATCCTAAATTTTTTACAATTGTTTGATTAGGTAAGGTAGGGGAGGATCCTCAAGGGGAAAAAATCTAATTGTGATAACTTTTTGATTATGAATGAACTTGACACATTAGTTAATTATATAGGGAATAAACCTAAGAGAATGTAACCAAGGGAGACCTATCACTACATCCATTGAGACATTGGTGAATGATCATAAGAGGGCAATGGAAGTACCACACCATAATATTTAGTGGGCTCATACAATTCAATATATTTAGAATCCATAAGATCTTGGATAACGTGATGAAGGTTTATACATTTACTAGTTGGATGTCTAGTTCATCAATGATAATCACAAAATAGGAATTGACATCAAAAATAATTACTTTGAGGCTTACACGTATCAACCTAATATTGTGAAGGGAGCGATATAATATCACATTCAAGCAATTGTAATAATACAATGTGAGGAGGGATTGGTAAACGAGTAAATTGGTGTCCTATGATTGAGAAATAATATTTGACTAGTTGCACATGATTAATCTTTAGATCATTATTTATGTTGGAAAAGCATTAAATGTGTGGACATATTACACTATCTTTAGAAGAAACCTTGACATCATTAGTCTTGCCTTTGAATGTTATTTTGTTGGAAAACTTGGCATTAGATGTGTGGAGAGTATTAAAAATGTATTTGAGTTTGTTCATATGTAACAAATTAGCTTCATGTTCTTTCAAAGTATGGCATAGATGGTCAAAATATTGAAAATTATTAAAAAAAACCAAGTTTTGTAAAGGAGAAAGAAAAGTTTTTGTAAATATGTTTTATGTAACTCGCTATCAACTAAAAAATTATTCATTTTGGTGAGCATAGTCTTGTAGTGCAACACGTAATCATTGATAGATTCATTGGACCATTTTCGTAGTTTAGCCAATTGTGCATAAGAGGGTTTTTCCCAAAAGTTGATAGAAAATTGTGCCAAAAATAGATTTTCCAAAGCATTAAATTAGCGTATAGAGTGAGTGGGGAGAGCATAAAACCATTATAGTGTGAAGTCTTTAAGGATGATAAGGAAAATCTTAGTGAGCAATATGTGATGAGAAGAATAATAAGATCAAGCCTACAATGTATTATATAAGAAAGTTAACATTACCTCATGAAATGAGAAAAAATGCTCACTGGGGTCCCTTTTGCCATCATAGATAGGAAGTTTATGAGCAACAAAACCAATAGGTAAAGGATAAGGAACTACTTTTGGTATAATCAGATTGTGAAACAACTTTGTAGAATCCATGGTGTGAGAAGAAGTGGATGCACATTGTTGTAATTGTAATATTTTTGCTTGTAAAGTATGAACAAGGGATTCAAGTGCATTGTAGACACTCAAATTTGGAAATCTATCGTTTGACACTACTTATCTTGACATTGAGAACTCATATGGACAAATGCACTCTCCCCACTCTTGCTTAGCACACCCTAATAGAACTTCATGTACATGTTTATCTTTACACAACTCTCTTTCATCAGTTTCTAGAATTTAATTTCACAAAATACACCTATAAACATCTATGTTTAGGCCCATAAAGTCAAAATGTGTTTTCCCCATCCTGTCTAAAAATGTCAGTTTCGGTCATATTCTAATATTACATATCAACGCTACTGTAGGGTTTTCAACTAACATGTTGACTTATCATAATAATTTACTTTAAGAAGCCTATATAAGCAATTCAAATCACCTAATGTTTCATAACCTGGCACTCTCATGAACTTATCAATGCAAATAGCTAACACAAAAGGCACTCAAGGCTCCCTAAATCTTCCTAAATAATGCACATCCATTAGGGAAAGCCACTACTAGTTTTGAAGTACTTGACCAAGGTCAAGGATTCTATCTTCCATCACATCCAGCAATTCCCATTTCACAAGTATTAGCAAATTAAATCCAATCAAGCATGATCGGAGGGGTTCAAGTTGCCAACTAGTTACATTCATATAGATATTACATGTTAGGTGGAGAACTACGTGTGTTTTGAGGCCTCTTCAGGTAGTTCACGTAGGTGGTGCATGGGGTTCTTCAAACCAAACATTAACCTTATGATAGGGTCTTCTACCCATGGTTAGGGTTTTGGAGTTATTCAGTTGATTACAAATGATATTGAGACTATGCGACAACTAGGGTTTGAACAATAAAACACATTTCCAAGCCAGTGAAGGACCCAAAAAGTTACAAAACCCAATTCTAAAGGTGTCCAAGACTGTACAGAAGGGGTAGGACATATTATACATCCTGACTAGATTGTATGGTCCTGCACCAAGCTCATTTTCAAGTCACAATTTCAGCAGTGAAGTTTCTCAATCTCTACACTCCCAGATTCTCTAGTTTGTCTTCCCATATTATTTTTACAACTTTGTAGCTAAGTCTCTCTCTCTCTCTCTTATGTATTTTGAGCTTGTATACTATGTATTGAAAGAACTAATACGTTATTTTGATTTTGTACAATTAATGTTGGAAGTTAATTTATCAAAATAATCATAGTTTCCTAACCTTACATTCATTTTTATTGTTGTGTATTACATAAAAAATATAATAAACTTAAAAAGGGTGTAAACATTTGGTGAACCTAAGACTTCTGAATCAAATATTTGTTGCTCAAAACCCCTTTTAGGTTTCTATTTGTTCGTTTCTTCTATATATTATTGGTGTATATGTTTGGCTTTCTATATATCATCATTATTAACCCTTCAACTCTTCTACAATCTTTTCCTTTACTCCTCCTAGAGGATTCTCTATCTTCATGGATTCATTCTCCTTAGTGTGTCAGTATACACCTTGATCATTGTTGCCCCTACTATTTTCTCTTATTCATTACCGCTATACACATTTGAACCAATTTGAACAAACTATTATCATTGATCATGTACATGATGAAGGTACTAATTCTAACTCTAGACAATCATTCTCATGCCCTTCCCAAGGATGAGGCAAAAATATCATTTATTACAAGAGAATCCCACTCATATATCAATATCCTTTTATATGTTATCAAGATTATCAGCTTAAGCATCATTTTTGTACATCTCATAAAGAGACATCTAATGTTCATCGATCCCTTTTACTCATTTGCCTACATCTATGGGGGCACCAATGCCCCAATGCACAATGTATTCTATGCCTATTCCTACATCCAACTATTCTTCCTAATTGCAATCATAGTGTTTCTCATGTCTCTTCTTCTAGCACACATGCGCCCTTGAAACCCCTTGTTCATACTTTACAAAGCTCAAATCCTACAATTACAACAAGGTATATCTCACACTTCTCATACATGTTATGGATTCCACGCAATTACTTCATAATCCACTTTCCTAAAAGTGGTCTTATCCATTCCCTCTTGGTTTTGTTTCTCTTAAGCTTCCTATTTATGATGGAAAGAGTGATCCCACAAACACCTTTGATCATGACATGTGGCTTTATTTTGACTATGCATCATGATATACTCACTAAGATTTTCCCTAGGAGTCTTAAGGACTTTTCCTTGTAATGATTATATGATCTACCACACATTCTGTGCGATCTTTCACTGCTTTGGAAAATCAATTTCTTGCACAATTCTCTATCAACATTGACGATAAATGTTCATATGCTCAAATGTCTAAAGTATACCAAATTTAATAATGAAAACATATCAATGACTATGTTTGCGTGCTATAAGACTATGCTTACTAAAATGAATAATACCTTAGTTGATAATGAACTTAAACCTTTTCTCTTCACACAAAGTTTCTTTACTCCATTGCAAAGAACTATTATCTTTGATAAGTTCCCCTCATTTGATAATCTATGCCATACCCTAAAGGAATGTGAGGTCAAATTATTACACATGAATAAGCTCAAGTATGTTGCTACTCTCTCTCTCTACATCTAATATTAAATTCCCTACCAAAATCTACATTCAAAGGCAAAGTTATTGATGGTAAGGTTAATTCCTAAGGACATTTTTAATTCATATCCCAACCTACTAAGCTAAATTACAACATGTATGAAGGCAATTAAAGTTTAACTCATTCTCCTCACATTATGCTAAAGCAATTAGTTGAGTGTAACCTTGTGTCTCTTCCTCCACCACTTAAGGTTGATGCAAACAAGTCTCAAAGTAAGAGTTTTGATCCTAAAGCTTATTGTGACTATCATCGATGTATTGGTCACCTCACTAATTGATGTATCAAGCTCAAACATGTTATACAATATATTATTTATGCCAAGGAAATTGAATGGGATGATCCACTAAATCCTCTAGGCCTACTAATGATAATGCAAAACTAAAAAATCTTCAATGACCCATTGCCTCGTTCATGACCCTAAAAATCTACTTTTCAAGTGCATAATACCTATCGTGTAGTACCACCTCTAACTTCTTATGATCACCCACTAGATGCAATGATTGGCATTTTTGTCCTTATACCACTTTCTACATCGATTATTACTTTTGATGAATCTAATATGGATGATACCCTTATTTCTGATACTCTATGTATTGATGTATTTATCAATAGGTTCCTATCCATAGTGTTTTGGTCATCCACATAACAAGGAAAATCTATGTACTTTCAATCTACCTTCACTCCATTGGTTATTCTAAGAATTGCATGCACATAATTCCAATTCTTCTTATGGACATATTATTCTACCCATCACTGTTGGTTCGATCACTACTCAGGTTTTATTCCTAGTTTCCTCCACTCTTAGTTCAGGTCATGCATGTTTAGGTTCCCTTGGTTACATACTCTTAGGTTTGTCCCATCTATTTTACACCAATGTGTTAAATTTATTCATTAATAACAACTTATTACCATTCAAAGTATCCCTTATGAGGCTCGTTATCCCATGTTATATTGTCATCCTTCTAAAGTTCCTCCTTCTAGGTATCTTACTCAACATTCTATTACACATGTTATATCTCATGGATCTATCCCTCCTAAGTCTCCTGATTGAAGACCCTCTAGTACACATGCTACATCTCACGACTCTGGCCCTCCTAAGTCTTCTATAAATCTTCTATCACACATATTACATCTAGTGGCTCTCACCTTCCTAGATTCCTCATAAGTCTTCTAGTGCACACCTCATATCTCATGGATCTATCACTCATTGATCCCTTTACATAGCTCTACTCCATCACACACCTTCTTGATGGATCTAGTACACCTTTCTCTCCTCCTCAAATTTTTATAGCACATGATACTACTATATGGAACCACTTGCATATGACCATTCTTCATTGGCACACTTGAGGCTTGTACCTCTCATTTCTCCTCTCTCAAATTATTCCTCTTCATGAGGCCCTCATTTGGTAGCTCTCATGCTACCCTCTCTCCCTATATATAGTTATATTCAATAATTCAAAAACATTCATATATTTACAAAAACACAAAACTAGGACCTGTACACATAACTTGCATTGTTTGCACTTTACATTACATATGTTGTTAGTCACTTTGGTTTGATTGATAGCATATATTTTCTACTCTTTACACCAACTCAGTTGTTGTGGCAGTTCTTCTTTGGGGGGTTTTGGTTCCCTTGTTTCCTCTAATCTACGGAAAGTGAATGTGATGTTAAACTACTAAAAGGAAATACATTTAGGCTATTGAAACAACGTTGTTGTAATAAAAATGCTTTAACTGAATTTGAATGTACACACCGAATTGAAATAACACACATTGAATTGAAACAACAATGATAACACCCCAAAAAATTTAGTGCAAATTAACTAATTTAAGAAAGACTAACACCGCATAGTCTAAAGATAATTACATAAGCTAAGGAATGAAACATCAATGATAAAATCTTAATGGAATGCTAACTAACATGAATATAATTCAAAACCTGTCTAAATCATGCCTACTAGTATGTTTGATTAACTAACACATACATAAATACATCTAAGAGGGAAATCAAATTGGGATTTTTGCTACTCCAAGAAAGGTGAAATGGTCTCTCCAAATTACTACAAGATCATATTGGATACCCATCTACTATGAAGACTTTAGGAAAGGGTTGAGCTTGGTTATAAATCATATTTCTTATATGAGATGGAAATCAAAGCATGGTGTAAAATTGGAAAGTAGTACTTAGTCTTATTTATAGTTTTTCCTTTGAGGAAAACTAGTATTTTGGTGCATGTGGTACTAAAAGTACAAATTAGAATAAGGCTTGTTGATCATGATTAAGCTTTGTTAATCACAATTAGTGAATTAACAAGTGATTAAGATGTGATGAGCCTTAATCAACCACTTAGGGTCAACTAGAAGGCTAGGATAAGCTTTTGAAGCTTGTTGAGATGTTGTGGAGGAAAGTGGGGTGATTTTGAGTGGTTGGAAGAGGGGTTTGAGCCAATAATAGGGTATATTGACCAAAACAAGGGGAAAATAGGCTTAATTAGCTAATAATTGCTAATTGTCTATTTTGAAGAGGATTTTGACTTACGATTCATCGTAAAGTGGCATCTTGAATGCGAAAGAGGTTAGGCAATCAACAATGTGGTGTTAATTAGCCAAAGTGGTAAGAAACATTAGTTAATTAGAAAAAATCCCTAATTATAACAGAATTGATAAGAATGAGAGTGATTTGTGTGCATTTGACAATAAGATTACAAAAGTGGAATTTAGGTGTCTACATTTGCCCTGTTTGAGGTGAAGTAAGTGACTTCACTTCAAATATAGTAGACAAGCATAAATAGGTAAATTTTTGAAGAAAAAATAGTAGGATGAAGGATGCCCCCTCGAGTGTCGATGGGGTGATAGAAGAAGTCAATCGACGATCAAAAATATGATTGAAACAGAATAAAATAGGTAAGAATGGATGCGAAACCCTTGGTATTGAGAAGGAATAAAACAAGGGTGTAAACATGGTTGCAATTTATTGCCCCAAGTGAGTTGTTTAGAAGTTCTTCTTTAGTAATGGTAATAAATGATAATGGAGAAGAAATGAATTAATGTTAAATATGAAAGGACAAGCCCAATTTAGGCATGTTGAAACAACGTTGTTTAATATCATTTTTTCCCTAGGAAATACATCATCTTTAATTTGAATGTACACACCTAAATTGAAATGCACAACTGAATTGAAATAACACACATTGAATTGAAACAACAGTGCTAACACCCCAAAAACTTTAGTGCAAATTAACTAATTTAAGCAAGACTAACACCGCATAGTCTAAAGATAATTACATAAGCTAAGGAATGAAACATCAATGATAAAATCTTAATGGAATGCTAACTAACATGAATATAATTCAAAACCTAGTACTAAATCATGCCTACTAGTATGTTTGATTAACTAACAACATACATAAATAGATCTAAGAGGGAAATCAAATTGGGGGTTTTTGCTACTCCAAGAAAGGTGAAATGGTCTCTCCAAAGGGACTACAAGATCATATTGGATACCCATCTACTAACCCCATTGAAGACTTTAGGAAAGGATTGAGCTTGGTTATAAATCATATTTCTTATATGAGATGCAAATCAAAGCATGGTGTAAAATTGGAAAAAGTAGTACTTAGTCCTTTTTATAGTTTTTCCTTTGAGGAAAACTATCATATTTTGGTGCATGTGGGACTAAAAGTACAAAGAATTAGATTAAGATTGCTAATCATGATTAAGCTTTTTAATCACAATTAGTGAATTAACAAGTGATTAGGATGTGATGAGCCCTAATCAACCACTTAGGGTCAATTAGAAGGCTAGGATAAGCTTTTGAAGCTTGCTGAGATGTTGTGGAGGAAAGTGGGGTGATTTTGAGTGGTTGGAAGAGGGGTTTGAGCCAATAATAGGGTATATTGACCAAAACAAGGGCAAAATAGGCTTAATTAGCTAATAATTGCTAATTATCTGTTTGGAAGAGGATTTTGACTTACGATTCATCATAAAGTGGCATCCTGAATGCGAAAGAGGATAGGTAATCAACAAAGTGTTGTTAATTGACCAAAATGGTAAGAAACATTAGTTAATTAGTGGAAATCACTAATTATAATGGAATTGATAAGAATGAGAGTGATTAGTATGAATTTAGCAATAAGATTGCAAAAGCGGAATTTACGTGTCTACATTTGCCCCTGTTTGAGGTGAAGTAAGTACTTCACTTCAAATATAGTAGACAAGCATAAGCAAGTAAATTTTTAAAGAAAAATTAGTATAATGAAGGATGCCCCCTCGAGTGTCGATGGGGTGATAGAAGAAGTCAATCGATGATCAAAAATATGATCGAAACGAATAGAAGAAATAAGGATAGGGATAAACATGATTGTTTATTGCCCAAGGTGATTCAGAAGAAAACTTAATAGTGATAAGAAATGATAATGGAGAATGAGACTAAGACAAGCCCAATCTTTGCATCCAATATTTCAACAAGCAACTTTGTAATCATCATTTTCCCCTAGATTACATCATTGGACCTTTATTAAAATAAACAAAAGTGTAAGATAACATGAAAAGCTATATTACTAACATTTGTTCATTGCTAAAGCCAAGAGGATATGCAGTGGGGCACTCAAATGCGGATACTCGGTGGACATTAAGGATCCAAGCCCACCTCAGATGTCCCACTGAGAAATAAAGTGCTCCTCTAAAAACCAACTCCAGTTCATAGGTCTGGTAAACAAAATCAAAAATATTTGCATTTTGTTATCAAGATTCGGTTCCAAATGTTGTAAGTTGAAAAAATGGAAGCAGGTTGCGCTAGGGTTTTGGAATTGCCCTTAATTGCAAGGAGTTCATGCGAGGGAGTGGTGAGTTGAAAGACACATAGTTCCCATGGAATGCATCTCTTCCTGCAGTTATGACCATATCTTGGGCAACTCACTGTTTCACTGGGTTACTCGAGGTGACATTCGGAAGCCTAGCTTTGTTGATGGAAGCTTTTAGGCTCACTGATTAGTTGTCCTTAGAGAGATGTGAAGAATATTCTTATTCTATGGGGCCTTAAGAAATATGTTGGGCTTTCTAAGACCTTTTTCGAGTACAATTTTTTGTGTCAACCTTTCAATTTTCATTTGGTGCACAGATAGTTGTCATGAAGGACTAGTTAATATGGAATTTTCGTATAACATGAGGTTTTAAATAAACCTAAGAGGTTTTTCAAATGGTCATAGGTTTTGAGATCTTGTGGCTTGTTATGAAATGCGGATTCTACTGGAGGATGCCATGAATGGCCTTAGATACCATTCCTAAACCTTTGAAGGCTTTACTTCATCAGTTGGTTAGCTGTGGATCAAGGGATTATGATGAGATCCATCTAAGCATGAAACCATAAAGGCTCGGGGGAGTTGATTCCCCCTCATCTAATTCCTATGGTTATTTTTTAGAACTGAAAATGGAATATGTTGGTGCTAAGGGTGGAGAGGACTTAGATGGCATGAAACATGAGCTAGGGGCATTGTTTTTTCTTTATGGATTCACCTACCAATTAGTTCATAACAATGATTTGGTTCAATTAATGTAGCATTTAGGGTTAGGAAGAAAGGATAATTTTTAAAAGCAATTGGTTTGGACCTCCTCTGTTTGGGTGGGAGTCTTCACCCCTCTAAGAATTTAGTTTAGAGGTATTTTGAATCAAGGGCCTGGGGTCCTAATTAGAAATGTCTTCATTGCAAAGAGGGGTCATTACGGTATTCTTAAATCTCCATCTTGATTTGCAAACAGTGTTGCTCCTTGTTAGTGGACGTGTGTGCATTGGATTGAAATTTGGTTGGTATTTTGGTTGTGACGTTAGTTAAATCCAATGGCTTTATATGGCAAGGGACACAGAATAAGGTGTTGCCTTCATTCAGGCTAAGGCTGGACCCTTAGAGTTTGAACAGTGGTAATTTTCGTGTCCTAGATTTTCCAATGTTCCCCGTTCAGGGTGACTTCAGGACTTGAGAATGATGGTAGTTCAACATAAAGGGTCCAACATTTTTGAGATATCACCCTTACAAGATGGATCACCTCAAGTTTCAATCATACTTAGGTGAGTGGATCTTTGATCAGATTTCCTGCTCGTTGGATATTTTAGGAAATTCATTTTGCTAAACTAATTATTTTATTGTGTATTAATATAGGAATTTTTTTAAAATCCCTGGGCTGTTTAACCCTCTGATTCATTTTTAGGTCAAAAGAGGTTTATAATAAAAAAATGATAATGGAGATAAGAATATAGGACAAGCCCAATCTTTGTATCCTCTTTCAATAAGTATCTTTGTTGTATCATTTTGCCCATAGATCTACATCATCGGCCTTTATTTGAAATAAACAAAAGTGTAAGATAACATGAAAATCTAAATTACTAACATTTGTTCATTGCTAAAAATATGTATCTCCATGCAACATACATAATACAATGCAATACGAGAAAATGAATACTCCATGCAACATACAAAATGCAATGCAACTAACCTAAACTAACTAACCTAACAGAGAAACAAGTACAATCACACATACTCAAACAAACAATGTTCAAGACAGTTGCACCAATGTTTTTGTTATCAAGCTTCAGTTCCCGAATGTTTGTGTTGTAACGACAAGGGTTAAAAATGGTGCCCCAAGCAAGGATACATGTGAGGGGAATAACGGAGGACACAAGTAGTCCCATGGAAAGCATTCGTGCAATATGACATAGTCTCTGACAACTCACTGTTGCATGGGAGTACTGACATATTAAGTAAGCCAACTTTGTTAATGGAGGTAGATCACGATGATCTGCAAGTTGTTTGAGACAAGAACAAGAAAAGAACCTAAGAAAGATGTTTTTGTAGGAAAAATTTTGATGTTTGAGGACAATGCATTTGATACACGCTTCAACTGCGTGTGCATGTCGTTTACCAATTTTTTTTTGAATTTTTACAATTTTTTGGATTTTTTATATTTTTACCAATTTTTTTGGATTTTTGATGATTTTACCAATTTTTTTTGGGTTTTTGAAACATATTTGAATGTTTTTAATTTTGGAAACATATTTGAATGTTTTTTTATTTTTGAAACATATTTGAATGTTTTTTATTTTTTAGAAGTTTTCTGAAGCTATGTACAAGAAACAAAGAAATGTGGATGCCCCAACGATAGATGGGATGTACAAGGGAAGAATGCCACGTGTATGTGCAAGAAAGTGAAGATGTGAAATTTCCCCCAATGTTAGATGGGAATATTCAAAGGAAAACTCTTCACACGCAGAAGTTGGATCAGGGCCAATATAGATAGGTTCAACATGATGATGAATGTAACCCAATGATGTGCTAGGAAGGAGCAAGGATGCCCCCAGTGTAAGCTGGCCAAGAAGCACATGATAGAAAGAAGTGGAAGATTGTTTTGAGAAAGGGGACAAAGGTTCCCGCAAACATGGAAAAAAGGCAATATTATACACATGGATGTTCTGAATGAAGTAGAAGAACAACGTGAATGTTGTGAATGTAGCTTAGAAGCCTTGTGATGAAGAAGTGATTAGCCAAAGGCACGAATCGTGAGACAAGATACAGACTAGAGTAAGAGTCTGAACAAGGTCCAAAAAAAGACACTTGGTAACATACTAATCATGTTTTCTCATAGAGATCCAGTGTGTGCATGTGGAAATTTATTACCTCTTGGAGGGAAGATTTGATAGACAACAAATGAAGACACCCTAGCCAATGTGTAGGAATGATTTATTTTTCAAAGTTGATTTTTTTTTGTGAATGGATTGTGGAAGGAGAGTCGTACATTGCTCCGCTGCCAGCCAGGCGTCCATAGCCCCGATGGAGATGCATTTGATTCTAATTGCAACATTTCTCTACTGCCAGTCAGGCATCCATATCCCTGGTAGAGATTATTGGAAATACCCCAAGAGAGAGTTATATATCAATTTGCTTTTGCTTTTAGCTTTGGATTTTTTGATTTGATTGATTTTTTTTTTCTTTTTGAAAACTTATTTCAGCTCTCTTGTTTGACAAGGGGTTAAGAACCACTGATGGCTTGATGGAAGGAGGTGGAAGTGCTTGTGATGATGACATTGGCTAGTGTCAACAAATATGTCCAAAAGTTCTTCACAACAAGTTTTTTAGATGTTGATTGTGATAGGATCTCTATGAGGTCAGTCGTTCTTTAATTTACCAAGGTGATGAAAGACCAAGGCCAAATGGATACCATAGAGGTAAATGTCACAAAATGCATGTGAATAGGCTAACCAAAATATCATCGAAGGGATGAAAATGGTAGGAAGACTTGCAGAAGAAGAGAAAGAAAGGGAAGAAAGAACATCCATGTGTATGCAATACCTGATTGCAATGTTTGTTTGTTTACCTTTGACATTTTTTGAAATGTTTTTTTTTTTTTTTTTTTTTTGATTTTTTTTTTTTTTGAAAGTGGGACCAACAAGGTCACTTGTGTGATAAGATCCAACAACAATGTTAGTGATTTCCTTGATAAGGAAGATTAGTGCATGTTTGCTTATCAAGAGTCATATTATCCCGATTTCAATGATTGTGGTGAGATCATACTCAACAAATGACTGTGATTTATCTTGAAACATGGATTTTGTATGTGGGAGGTTGAGTTCCCTATCCAGAGTTTTATGCACTTTGTGCCATACTTGATGGTTGCGTTGGTGTGCATTTTTGAATTGTGTTTGATTCTGAACTTTATGATGGTTTAAATTGTTGGGAGCTTTGGAGCTCTTGGAATTTTTGATCTTAGCTTGATAAAGAAACTGTTTGGGTTTCTTATAAGCTAATATGTGACTTGTCTGATCCCGAGAAGTGGGAGAAGAAAGTGGATGAATAGAATTGATGTGAGAAATGATGGTGGGCTTGCCACAATCATTGATAGAAGGACAATGTGATGGACGCAAAGGGTATGGTCCAAGAATTGAAGAGGATGGGCTACCAAGAGGTGTCCCATAGACTGAAGATAAAGGACTACTAGGATGTGGCCCTAAGATTGAAGATGAGGGACTACCTGGAGGTGTCCCATAGATAGAAGATGATGGGCTACTAGAAAGTGGCCCAAGAATCGAAGATGAGGGGGTTTTAGGATGTGCCCCAAGTATAGAAGAGGATGGGCTACCAGGAGGTGTCCCATAGAATGAAGATGAAGGGCTACCTAGAGGTCTTCCCATATATGGAAGATGATGGCTACTAGGATATGGCCCAAGAATTGAAGATGATGTAGGATCTGACTACTAGGATGTGCCCCCAGTATAGAAGAAAATGGGCTACCGAGAGGTGAGCTGCACATAGACAATGAAGGGCTACTTGGAAGTGGCCCACATATAGAAGAAGATGATGGGCTACTAGGTGGTGACCCAAGGTGAGATTGTGATGGAGGAATCTTGATAGATAAAGAATGATTGGGTAATGAGAAAATAGGTCGTGGATCAATTCTAGACTCAGGAATTTCATCACACAATGAAGAGTGTGTAGACAAAATAATAAGAGGAGGATCAAGTGCAATGATCCTAGGGTCTTCCTCTATGGTCTGACAAATGGAATTAACCTCTTCCCCACAATATAAATGTATCGATGTCTAAAGAGAATTATTGCATGTGATTCTCTAGGGTAATGGCATCGTGTAACTCCATGATTTATGTGATCACTTCTTCATTCTGAAATGAATCGATCGGTATGGGTAGTTTTTCTTCGACCATGGGAGGTTGACTAGAAGAAATGGGTCCAACTGGTGTGGAAGATTGAGAAGATGATGACTCAAGAGATGAAGTAGATTTGGATCTAGATGTCTTGCGAATAAAAGAAGATGTAAATTTAGAAATGATTGGCATTGGATTTCCTAGAAGATGGCATATGGGAAACAATAGGATCATTCATAGAAGGTAGGATATTGTGACATAGGAATCAACAGATGATTGTGACATGAGTGGACTTAGTGATTTGAGGTGTTTGATTGACATGGGTGTCGACTTAGATGATTGATGACATGGGAGTCAAATTAGAATGATTGTGACATGGGTCAAAGTTGACTTAGAACAACATAGGTTTGTTATGACTTAGAAGAATTTGGACTTTCACCAGTTCTTCAACAGAGGAAGAGGTTGTCGAGGTGGTGAATAAGGGAGGTCCTGCAAAGCAAGGGAGGACCATGACTCAAGAACCAAATTAGATGTTTGATTGATGGATCTTGGAGCCACACAGATCTTCAAAAGGAAGATTCCATTTAGGTGACTGATAAGGGGATTCCTTTGAAGAAAGGGAGGACCGTGACTTAAGAGTTCGAATGAGGTGAATAGCTCTGATGAGAATATTCAGAAGACTAAGGTGAATCCAAAGAATCAGAAGAATAATTTGGATTGGAATTAGAAGAAGAGTGGGGGAACCCGAATAATAATTTGGATCAGAAGTGTCCAAACCATACCACTGACTATGAGATGAAGGTGGGGAACAGGGTACCTGAATGGGTTCTCTAGCATGAAGAACCAAACGAGGCTTAGCCGTGATGGGCATCCTTTGATGGGAATGCCGAAACTTTGATTCCTTAGTGTCGTACGTATAAGGAACCTCATGATAGTTGGTCATTGTTGGCATTTTATGGGATACAAATGTCTAGACTGAGATAGTGTGATTGAACTCCTTCAATTGGAATGAAGTCCTGTGTCGATTTGGGCAGCACAACAGAAACCAGCTAGACATTTGGCAAACATGGGCCCTAGGACAAACCAAGTGGCGTAACGATGTCAAATCGTTACAAAGAATACCAAACAATAAATGGTCATGAATCCAAAGGATCAATATGAACCTAAGGACACCAAAGAATAAAGAATGACCTACCCTAACAAGGTAATATATGACAAGAGATATCTAGGATAATACAATGACGTATAATACTCAAATCCAGTCACAACAAAAGTTTACTCCCTATGATTTTTTGAGATAGGTTTGAAACAAAATAGTGACAACACAATATCACCAGTTAGGTCAAGTTTGAAACAAACAAGACCTAAATGCTAAGAGAGTGTTGACGTGATCCTCTAACAAGGTATACTAAAACCAGTTTCTAAACACTAACAAAGTCTAAGTCTTGTAAAATGGATGATACAAATGTGAGCAACGTAACAACACTATTTGGACACGTAATCAAACTTTGTAAGAAAGCAAGATTTTAGTATCAAAATGGTGTATATCAGTGATGCTAACAAAGTAACCTCAACACTCACAAAACTCAAGACAAGGCTAGGATGTAAAAACTATGTCTAAGTATATCAAGGAATTACTATGCGTGCGAGCAGCGTAACAATACAATGTAGAGATTTAGGCCAAGTTTCACAATGGAAACAAGATGTAAATATCACAATTGTATGGCTATAATGTGGGCAACATAATAACTCAAAAGAATTCAGTGATAAGACAACCT
The DNA here is from genome assembly GCA_019776745.2 of Taxus chinensis. NCBI lineage: Eukaryota > Viridiplantae > Streptophyta > Pinopsida > Cupressales > Taxaceae > Taxus > Taxus chinensis. Next base: position 74,425 of record JAHRHJ020003539.1, read on the forward strand.
AACTACAATGATAATAAGTCTCAATATGGGTTTTGAGACAAGAGGGGCTACTAGAACTTGATGACGTACCATTCACACTTTCAACTCTTGCATTCTGACATTGCAACTTGGTCATGCAAGAAGACTACAAAAGTGGTGGACATGATTATTTCTAGTAGGTATCTGTATATGTTGTTTTCTTTTGTCTCAAAATGAGCAACAAGAAAACAAAGGTGTAAACCAAGTGGTGATGAAAAATACTTGGTGTAACTTTGGCAGAGTTTCGCCTTGTCTTAGGACAAGTGAAAAACTAGGACAAAGTAACACTAAATAGATTTCGTGATGAAATGTCACGTGGTTTCAACTTTAAGAGATTCTTTCCCTTGTTCGAAAAACAAGAGTTTGAATCCAACAAAGTTGTCACTTTGTGAGAGCTCTCAAGTATAACAACTAAGACAAAATTGGCTCCAAGCCGACAAGCTTTCCTAGGGGTTCTCTCTCTATGTGTCACAAGTTTACTTCTGTGAGCTCAGTTTGCCAAGGTTTCCCAAGGAGTATCCCAACTTTACTTTACCCCCTTCTAATACAATGAGAAACTAGTGTGTTCAGTTGTATTATCACTGGGGTCGCAATGGAAATAACTTTGACTCTAATCTTTCAAGGCGTACTAGTCAATTGGGTAGTGTGGAGCACTTTCCCATTTCGTTCACAAGGTTCCCTCTTGTGTGAACTACTTTAGGGTTCCTAGGACCACCCCCATTGTTGTAGCTTAAGGCTTATGCCAAAGGGGTTATGTCCTAGTTTAAAGTGGATGAGCCATAGCTCTTAACCGAAACCTGTAATACGATGTTTTGAATGGTGTGTTGGTGTGTTTTTAATCTTTTTTTATTAAGCAATTTGGTTTAGACCACCATGTTGGAAACCTACAACACACGTGAATGTTAGAGTTTGGTTTGAAGAGAGCCCTCCTTTCTTTGACTAGTGATAGGTCCTTCACACAAATGATTAGTAGTTCAAAAAGATCTACAATTTTATAGAAAGAGGATTAAGTGTTGCTTTTGTTTCTCAAGATCACACTAGGTGCAAGAGAAGAGCATACACAACAAGTAACCCAACTAGATGAAAAGCTTGTAAATCAACTAACTACCATAAAACTTTGCAAAACAAGGTTTATTCCCAATTAATCCAAGTGCTTCTTAATGAAAGACTAAAATTGCTTTTGGTTCCCAAGATCACACTAGGTGCAAGGGAAGAGCATACACAAATTTTAGCCTTGATTATTTATCAAGTGAAAAATCTCTTAAACTAAAAGATCATGTACATGCCAAAATGAAAGTTTATTCCCTTAAGCATAGAAATGAATGATGATTTTTCCTACTTACTCTAAATTAGAAAAAAGAGGTTTAGGGGTGCTTTTGTTTCTCAAGATCACACAAAGTGCAAGAGAAGAGCATACACAACCCTATTCCAAACTCATACAAAGCATGAAACAAAATCACTCATCAAACCCTAAGCCAATTTTAACAAAAATCACTTATCAAACCCTAAGTTAATTTTGTTAGAAATATTGCTCTAAAATCAGAAAATTGACAAAAACAACTAAAACCCTTTTTAAAAAATGAAGAAACCCCAAAAATAGAAGTTGAAATTTCAAACTTTGAAGAAAATTTTACCTCCAGAAGATAGTGCACTTGGTGCACATTTGTGTGCATGCACACCTTAGAGCATGAGCACACACTTTGATGCACATGAGAACACATAGTTTTGCATATGCACACCTCAAATTTCAACATTTACACACTCAACTTAAATGGGTGCACACAGTATGCACTAGCATAGGCGCAACAGTGATGCACAGGTGCACACTTTGAAGCATAGGACCAAAAATACAGTCAGATGCACAAACACACAGTATGCACAATGCACACAGAGCATACACAGTAGAGTGCACAGGCAACACATAGTAGTGCACAGTGATGCACATGTGCACACACTAGAGCACAAGTGCACACAGTAGTGCACAAGCACACACCTTCCTGTAGGTGGTCAAAACATGAGTTTTGACAAGGAATTTTTCAAAAAGATCAAATCTTTGGCCTTTTGAGGGAATTTTGACAGCACTTCACCTCCTTGAATCCTGCAAGGAACATGAAAACAAAGAAACTACAACTAATCTAATTGAAACAACTATCTAGCTTGAAAATTGATCTACAAAACTTTGAAAATTACTCTAAAAACTTGAAATTAATCTAAAAATCTTGAGAAACTAATCTAAAAAGCTTGAAAAACTAATCTAAAAAACTTGAAAGTAATCTAGAAAACTTGAAATTAAACTAGAAAACTTGAAATTAATCTAGAAAACTTGAAACTAATCTAGAAAACTTGAAATGAAAAACTTTGAAACTAAGTTAAAAAGCTTTAAAAATGAATGCAATGGGGTTTGTCCCACCGGGCGTGCCAAATGATAACACCCTAAAACTTTACAAAGAAAATAGTATGACTAACTAGGAAAGGCTAACACCATTGCCACCTATAGTCAAGCTCTAAGTCTAGGAATGTAACATCAATGATCAAAGCTTAAAAGCATGCTAAGAATGTAAACTAAATGAAATTAAACACTAATCTACAAAGCATCCTTACTATGTATTGAATTGCTAAACTAACAAAGACCTAAATAGATCTAAGAGGGCAATCAAATTGGGATTGTTGCTACTCCAAACAAGGTGAAATGGTCTCTCCAAATGACTACAAGATCATATTGGATACCCATCTACTAACCCCATTGAAGACTTTAGGCAAGGATTGAGCTTGGCTATAAATCATATTTCTTATATGAGATGCAAATCAAAGCATGGTGTAAAGTTGGAAGGTAGTACTTAGTCTTATTTATAGTTTTTCCTTTGAGGAAAACTTGCATCTTGGTGCATGTGGGACTAAAAGTACAAAGAAGATTAAGACTTTCTAATCATGATTAAGCTTTGCTAATCACAATTAGTGAATTAACAAGTGATTAGGATGTGAGGAGCCTTAATCAACCACTTAGGGTCAATTAGGAGGCTAGGATAAGCTTTTGAAGCTTGTTGAGATGTTGTGGAGGAAGTGGGGTGATTTTGAGTGGTTGGAAGAGGGGTTTGAGCCAATAATAGGGTATATTGACCAAAACAAGGGTAAAATAGGCTTAATTAGCTAATAATCGCTAATTGTCTGTTTGGAAGAGGATTTTGACTTACGATTCGTCGTAAAGTGGCATCCTGAATGCGAAAGAGGTTAGGTAATCAACAATGTGTTGTTAATTGACCAAAATGGTAAGAAACATTAGTTAATTAGTGAAAATCACTAATTATAAAATCAAAGTATTGAAACTTGAACTTATCAGAAATAATGACCATGCATGAAACACAAATCCTCTAATCGTTTTGGTTGAGTGGGCCCTTGCTCTCCCTTGGTCCCTTGGGATTGAGGTACTCTTAACACCAAAATATATTCAAAACAACATCAACTATATTGATTCAAATGAGTTCCAAAACATATTTCAGTATGAGACTGAAAGTAAACACTAACTAATATAAAATTGTACTGTAAATTACTATCATCAACTACTATGAAATTGTCTTCAAGAAGGTGTCTTTATAGACACAATTAGTTACAAAATGTGCCATCATTATAGGCACTGAATTCAACCAATAACATCCTCATTAAATATCATTGAAATCCTATGATATAGCTAAAAACAGGATTCATCTTTGTAGGCTTGTTATGGAAAAATCCTCTAGGATGGCGTGATGGCTAAAGACTCGGCCTTCTTGATTATAACTTCCCAAAAATGGTAGAAAATGCTCATTATTATCCTACACATGTCATCACATTACTCACAAAATCAGTTAGTAGGAATTTCTATGGTCAAGAGTTCACATGAAACAAAAACAAGAGAAATGCATCAACCTTACTTAGGATATAACTATATAGAACATCCCCCATGCACTAATTAACATTTTTAGGAATAAATCAATAGCCATATAGATGATATAATAGGTCAATTAATGCACTCATCATCTCCCCTGCACTTTACCTTTTGCATGTCCTCATGCAAACTCATCTCTTCCCTGCTCTTTGTCCAAGTTGTTGTGCCATGTCATATTCTTCAAATTGGTCTGCATATTGTTTCTTTGTTCCCTTACACCCCTGAGTGTTCAAGATAATATTTTCCCATGTTGTAAAGCTATCATGTGATTGGGCAACATTATTCTGCCAGGTAGTCATGGGACTCAAGATAAGGGGTGGTCTCACCTGTGTTCCAACCCACTCATCACTGTACTCTTTTTCACCTTTCTCTGACAATTGCCTGATGATTTCAACAAGTGCATCCCCCCTCCTCATGCTCCAACTGAGGTTTTGGGGAGAGATCACTTCCCTTATTTTCAATGGTAGGCTCAATGTATCCCACTTTTTATCACAAACTTGTAGTGCTTCACCAAAATGTTGTTGAGTATAAATCTCAAAATCATGAACACGTTTTTCTAAAATCTTAGAAGTATTCTTTCCTATGTCAGCCTAGACCTGAAATCTTTCTTCATAGACACATCATTGTGATGGGTAGGCCTGATGTAAAAACCTATAGTTTAGGTTGTCTGATTGAAAATTTTTGTTTTCTCACCCCATACAATTTGGTTTCTAAGTAATGATTGAAAATCCTTTAATTGAAATTCCCCCACAGAAAAATTAATGAAGAAATCAGGAACATTAGTAACCAACATATTGTGAAGGTAAAATTCACACAACAGATTCTGAATCTCAGGAGTACTCTTTTGATAGATTTCCAAGAAATTTTTTCCATCTGGGGCCTCATAGGGTTCTCTACTACACATCCTCATCAATTTTAGGCATAAAATTGTTCTTGAATAAACATATTGTAAACAGAGGAGGGTTTCCTACAGGCTAGAAGTTTGCAGGCCATAGGACAAACAAAGTCCAAAATAGATTCTAACTTCTTTTTATCACTTGTACTGGCCTCAATCTCTTCCTTAAGTTTCTTATTTTCCTTTGCCAATTCTTTATTTCGAAGAGATAATTGGTCAAAATGAGTAGATAAATCATTCCATGCTTTGAGACCAATATTCCTTTGTCTTTTGAGACTACCAACTTCTACCTTTAAAGTAGTAATTTCCTTAACCTTCTCTACAGTTCTTTGTACAAATTCAGCTTGTAAAGACAAATTAGTTTCTTCCATACCTTTCAACTTTCTTTCAAAGAGGAAATTTCATCCTGGTAACGCCTTAGCACTTCATCTCCATGTGGTTCCTGACCACCAATCTCCATTGCAATAGTTTCTAGAGCTCTGGTCTGTATTTCCAGTGCTACAGGCATTTTCGGAGCTTCAGACTCAATTTCCAGAGCTGCAAGAATGTCTGACATATCATCATGTGGAGCTGCAGGAACATCTGGAATATCATCATGTGGGCTCTTTTCCTCCAGAATTTTTGTTGTAAACTCATCAACATTTGACTGATTTTCCAAATTTGAAGGAATATCAGTTTCAACAATATCTTCTATAATTGGGGCAGAATCCACATGGGATGGTGCAGACTGAGGAACTATAGGTTTCTTAGAAGCACAAGACCTTATGGGTCTAAATGAAGTAACAACATATGTAGGTGGGGTAACCTTTTTCTTGGAAATTTGAGGGTCAGAGGACTGGGCATCCTGGCTTGTAGATTCTTCAGTACCTCATTCGAAGGCTTAGGAGTTGACTCCAATTTAGGCTGGGCACTTGGAGGTGGTGCTGAAGAGACTGGGGCAGGAGCCTTTTTAATTCTCTTTTGTTTGAACTTTCCCCTGCACTCACTTTTTTCATCTTCCTCTTAGGCCTGTAAAACACCTGATGTGCACATATCAAATGTATGGCTCATGGGTGTTTGAGGGTGGCTTTACCAGCTCCATTCTTGTATTTTTGACCCACTTTTATAACAGGTCAACAAGATATTCTGGTAGATTAACCCTAAGTTCAGGGTTTGTGTGACCCTTCTTCAGATGAGTCAGGATTTTTAATGTATCACCTCCGAGTACTGATGGCTTCCCATCACAAGATAAAATATCTATTAACCCATTTAGCTACTTCTTTCCAGTGACCTGGTAAACTCTCTCACTTAATCCCTTTTTGAATACCCTAGGGAGTGAGTATTATCTCTGGCATAGCTTCCCCTTGATCATGAAATAAGGGTATCAAATCTTTCAACAGGGCATTTGTAACAATTTTTAGTCCAAAATCTAGGAGCCCGGATATGGCAGCGACAATATGATTGTTTATCTCAACTCTTTTACCCCCTATTTTTGAACATGTCCTTCAAAATTTAACAGGAATTCATCAACCAGGTCTTCATCAAAACCTTCAAACTTTCTAATGAATTCTAACCAACCTGAGTCATGGAACATTTGTGAGATGGCAACATTGTGCAGGAGGAGCTCCACAGATTCAGGTTCTGACTTTTTCTTCTGCCCCATGGCGTAGACAAATCTGGATGGTGTTACAACAAAGTGGCGGAAGTTTTATGCAAAGAACATAGAATAATGGCATGAAATATCGGTAATGGCAGTTTGAAATATACTTCAAGCTCTTAATTACATTAAGTCGGTGCAAGTTTAGCAGCAGAAAAAGTTGATAGGACTTAATTCGTATGGAAAGGTTTAATTCATCACACAACTCCCATCCTATCATCATGAATGATAATGCCACTTGTCCTTTTCACAAAACCACTTGTCCTTTCCATAAAAATGTGACACATGTGGTTTATTTTCTCATTATTATTCATTACACCCCACTTTTGGCATGAGATTTTGATTTATGCCCACAATAAATGCATCGAGAATTATGTTTTGATTTAATCATATTAAATAAATGCAATGGGGGAGTTCCAAAAAGCTAATATCCATAGCAAGGAAGAATGCACTTAACCTTTCCAGCTCAGCTCCCTGATAACCATAGAATTCCATGTCCTGCGTTCACAGAATAAATGTGATTAATGTACATTTTAATAATTAACATCCCTAACCTTTATTGAAAGCATGAAATAAACAAAAAAACTACAATCTAAGGGGAAGAAGATTGAAAGCATGATCATCTCCCTTTATTTGAATTCAAAAACAACTATTCTTGGTGGGAAGAGCCAAACTCTTCCACTGAATCCATTTCTTCGCATAGCATCATATCTTTGGTGAAAGTATCCTTATTCAAAGGATGTTGATACATCCTTAATCTATATCCATTCACCAGAAGATTTCTCTTGTCTCCATTGATCGACAGTAGTCTCACAGAGATGTTATCATAAACCTTTTCAATCTAGTAGGGTCCCAACCATCTTGTTCTCAACTTTCCTTTGAACTACTGGTACTTTGAGTCAAATAGTAAGACCCAATCTCCTTCATTAAACTTTTTGTGCTTGATACGAGCATCATGCCAGGATTTTATTTGGTGTTGAATAATTTCAGTTTGTTGTTGTGCCTCCATCCTCATTTCATCCAGTTCATTTAGTTGCATTACTCTCTCATGTTGTGCTTCATCCAACTCAATTCCAAATTTCATTGTTGTCCTCCAAGTCTACAATTCAAACTCAACTGGTAACAATGGATTCTTCCCATACACTAGTTCATATGGGGAGAAACCAGTAGTGGTCTTCCAGGTTGTATTGTAGGCCCAAACTACTTCTGGTAGTTTTGGTACCCAGTTCTTCCTGTCTGCATTGACAACTTTAGTTAAAATGTTCTCCAGCTCTCTGTTTGTGACTTCCACCTACCCATTGGATTGGGGGTGGTATGGTGATGATTTCCTATGCTTGATTTGGTAGATTTCTAGGAAGGATTCAATCATGTTAGACATGAATTGAGGTCCCTGATCAGATACAATGGCTCTAGGGGCACCAATTCTCAACATAATCCTGTTATACAAAATTCAGCTACAACATCCTCATTGGCAGATGCCAATGCTTGAACCTTGGCCCATTTCATGACATAATCAGTGCACACCAGTAGGTACTCTTTCCCATAGGATGGGGGATCAAATGGTCCAATGAAATCAATTCCCCACTTCTCAAATGGTCCTAAGACCAGCTGAGGATTGAGGGGCATTTCAGTGGACAATGTAGGCTTCCCCATTCTCTGACATGCATCACACTACCACACATACTTCTTGACATATTTAAAACCTAGCATATATACTACTCTCTACTCTTTTGAAAGCTACAAAACATTGAACCTATGAAGATCCTAAGCAATCAAATGTGATGTTTGGTATGAATCTCAAGCTTTTTAAGAATGAGAGCTCACCATTAATGGCTACAAGGCCATATGGTTCTTCTCATTTACTCAAGCTTGGATGATGGATGGTGTATTAAGATATTAGCTACAATGGAGGAGGTCTTAACAATGGAGTATGGCCAAGATCAAATGTCTTATAGCTTAAAGCTACCACAAATGAGGTCTAATGCCTTTCCAAAGAGTCAAGAGGTTTGATCTGATAATCAAAAAGTAAAATTGAAAGGGAGGGCTTAGCCTTCTATTTATAGATTTCCAAATGGGAGAGTTTGGAACTTTGGTGCATGTGGGACTAAAGCTAAGCCAAAACAACTTTATGATTAGGAGTGATAAACATGCTTTAGGATAGTTAAGCTAGGTTTAGGCTAGTTAAACTTGATTAACAAGTGATTAGAGACTCATTGAGAGTTGGGAGGAGTCATATTAACTAGATGTGACTGATAGATAGCCTAGGAAACTTATAGAAGTGATCTAGAGGGAAATAGGAAGATGTTTAGCTAATAAAAGGAGGGATATTAACCAAATGAGTTGAATATAGGAGGAATACGACCAAGAAGGTGTCATAAATGGGCATCCGATAATGGAGTGAAGAATAGTTCAAATTAACAAAGTGTTGTTCAATTGGTTGAATTGGAGGAAATGCTAGGCGTAAGCATATTTTAGGTGTCTACATTTTCCTCTCTTTGGGATGGCATAAGTTACGTCACTTCAAAGATAGTAGAAAAGCATAATCAAGTAAAAATTTTGAAATGGTAGGAGAAAATGAGTAGAATGAAGGATTCCCCCTCGATTGTCGATGGGGTGGTGAAAGAGGTCCATCAATGATCGAAAAGATGAAGGAAAGATAGATAGAAGAAATAATAGTGTGAAGGAAGAAGATGAAAAAGAAAGGGGATATAGAAGAAAAGGAGTATGAGGAAGGGGGAATGAGCTAACATCCATCCAGTGCCTTTTAAACAACTTTATTTTTCATCATATTGCTAATGATCTTCATCATCGGTCCTTATTAAAAAATAATGAACAAAAGTGTAGTATGACATGAAAATCCATATACGAACAAATGTCCATTGCTAAAAACACCAACTCCATGCAACATACAAAATGCAATGCAATACGAGAAAGTAAAATATGCCTAACTCCATGCAACATACATAATGCAATGCAATACGAGAAAGTAAACAAGCTAACCTAACATAGAAACAAGACAACTTAAACCAACAACATCTAAGATAATGTACTAATGTTTTTGTTATCAAGCTTCAGTTCTAACCTATTTGTGTGAAATGACAAAGGATAATAGTGGTGCCCCAAGAAAGGATATATGCAAGGGAAATAAAGGACACTTGGGTCATATGAAAAAGATTTGTGCACTACGAAACATTACCAGGAAACTCATTGTGCCCCAAAGTACAGATGAAGCATGTAAACTAGCTTTGTTAATGAGGGTAGATCAAGATGATCCATGAGTCATTTATGAATAGAAAGAACCAAAGAGTGACATTTTGTAATGAACAATTTTTTATTAGGATAGAAGTTTTTAAAACATATTTGAATGTTTTGATTTTTCTAACATATTTGAATGTTTTTGTGATTTTGAAAGTTTTCTGAAGCTATGTACAGGAAGACAAAGAAGCGTGGATGCCCCCAGCGATAGATGGGATGTACAAGGGCAGAATGCCATGTGCATGCACAAGAAAGTGAAGATGCGAAAAATGCCCCAGTGTTAGGTGGGAGTATTCAAAGGAAAACTCTTCATGCGCAGAGGCTGGATCAAGGCCAATATGGATAGGTTCAATCATGATGATGAACACAAACTAATGACGTGCTAGGAAGGAGCAAGGATGCCCCCAATGTACGTTGGCCAAGAAACACATGATAGAAAGGAAGTAGAAGATTGTTTTTGTGAAAGGGGACAAAGGTTTCCACAAACATGGAAAAAAAGGTAATCTTATACACATGGATGTTCTGAATGAAGTAGAAGAAAAATGAATGTTATGAATGTAGCTTAGAAGCCTTGTGATGAAGAAGTGATTAGCAAAAGACACAAATCGTGAGACAAGATATTGACTAAAGTAAAAGTTTGAACAAGGTCCAAAAAAAGACACTTGGTAACATACTAATCTTGTTCACTCATAGAGATCCAGTGTGTGCATGTGGAATTTATTTACCTCTTGAAGGGAAGATTGAATAGGCAACAAATGAGGACAAACTAGCCAATGTATAGGAATGATTTATTTTCAAAGTTGATTTGTGAATGGAAGGGTGGAAGGAGAGCCATACATTGCTCCACTGCCAGCTAGGCATCCATAGCCCCGATGGAGATGTATTTGATTCTAATCGCAACATTTCTCTACTGCCAGTCAGGCATCCATAGCCCCGATAGAGATTATTGGAAATACCCCAAGAGAGAGTTATATATCAATTTGCTTTTGCTTTTAGCTTTTAGCTTTTGATTTTTGATTGATTTTGATTCTTTTACTTTCTGAAAACTTATTTGAGCTCTCTTTTTTTTGACAAGGGGTTAAGAACCACTGATGGCTTGATGGAAGGATGTGGAAGTGATTGTGATGATGACATTGGCTAGTGTCAACAAATATGTCCAAAATTTCTTCACAACAAGTTTATTAGATGTTGATTGTGATAGGATCTCTAAGAGGTCAGTCGTTCTTTAATTTACCAAGGTGATGAAAGACCAAGGTCAAATGGATACCATAGAGATAAAATGTCACAAAATGTGTGTGAATAAGATAACCAAAATATCATCGAAGGGATGAAAATGGTGGATTCCTTGCAGAGGAATGAAAAGAAGGGAAGAAAGAACATCCATGTGTATGCAATACCTGATTGCAATGTTTGATCTTTGTACCTTTGATTTTTAATGTTTTCTTTTTTTTTTTGTATTTTTTAAATTTGATTTGATTTTTACATTTTTGATAGTTTTTGGAAAGTTGGGACTAACAAAGTCACTCGTGTGATAGGATCCAACAACAATGTTGTGACTTCCTTGATAAGGGAGATTAGGCATGTTTTCTTATCAAGAGTCATATTATCCCCGATCTCAATGATCGTGGTGAGCTCATACTCAACAAATGACTGTGATTTATCCTGAAACATGGATTTCATATGTGGGAGCTTGAGTTCCCTATCCATAGGTTTATGCACTTTGCGCCATACTTGATGGGTGCATTGATGTGCATTCTTGAATCACATTTGATTTGAACCCTATGATCATTGTTGGTTGTTGGGAGCTTTGGATCTCATGGAATGTTTGACCTGAGCTTGATGAAGAAATTGTTTGGGTTTCTTATAAGTTAATATGTGACTTTTCTGATCCTGAGAAGTGGGAAAAGAAAATGAATGTTTATGATTGATGATAGGAAGGAAAATGATGGTGGGTCCAAGAATTGAAGAGGACGTGATGGGCTAAAAGGAGGTGAGCCAAGAATAGAAGATACCAGGAGGTGAGCCACTGATAGAAGAAGGGCTACTAGGATATGGCCCTAAGATGGAAGAAATTGGGCTACGAGGACATGGCCCAAGAATAGAAGAAGAGGCTATGAAGGTGCTATGGAAGAGGATGAAGGGATACTAGGACCCAAGAATAGAAGGTAATGGGTTACCCCAAGGTGACTCATAAATGAAAGATAATGGAGGGCTACTAGGACGTGGCCCCAGAATGGAAGAAGATAATGAGGGACTACTAGGGGGTGACCCACAAGTAGAAAATGGAGGGCTACCAGATGGTGGCCCAAGGATAGAAGATAAAGGGCTACATGGAGCAGACCCACTAATAGATGACATAGGGCTACTAGGATGTGGCCCAAGAGAAGATGAGGATGGGCTACCAGGATGTGACCCACACATGGAAGATGGTGAAGGGCTACCAGACGGTGACCCATGGTGTGATTGTGATTGAGGAATCATGATAGATAAAGAATGATTGGGTAATGAGAAGAAGGGCCATGGATCAATGCTAGACCCTGACATCTCATCATGCTCAGAGGAAGGTGAAGATGGAATAATAGAATAAGAATCAAGTTCCATGACCTTAGGCTCTTCCTCTATGTTCTGATAAAAGGAATCAACTTCTTCCTCCCCATATGTGAGCGTATCGAGTTCTAGAAAGAATCCTTGTTTGTAATCCTCTAGAGGGATATCTTCGTGTAGTCTGATTGTTCCTTCATTCTGAGAGAAATCAATCAGTAGAGGTTGTTGTTCTTCGACCATAGGAGGTTGACTAGAAGAAATGGGTCCAACAAGCATGGAAGTTTTAGAAGATGTGTGATGATGTAGATGAGGGGAAGACTTGACCTTATCGTGTCCATAAAGGAATTTGATAGTGCATCGAAAAGATATCTTAGCACATCATTTCTTGTGAATTGTTCTACGTGGATGCAAACATTCATCTTTAGAAGATGGATGAATATATAATAAGGCATGCTCGAAATGACTTAGAGGCCAAAGAGGAATTGGATTCTGATTGATAGAAGAAGATGACTCGAGAGATGAAGTAGACTTGGATTGAGATGTCTCATGAATGGATGAAGATGTGGATTTAGAATTTTTTGGTATAGGATTCCCTATAAGTGTATGTAATGGAGTAAGACTAAGAGGATATTCTATCCAAAAGTTCCATAGATTGTGATGTAGGAGTTGACTTGGATGATTGATTAGAGGAACTTTGAGTCAGAGATCTCTTTGATGGAGGAAGGAGTCATTGAGGTGATGGATAAAGGAGGTCCTACGAAGGAATGGAGAACCATGAAATAGGAGTCACATAGATGATTCACTTTATATATTTGATGAAGAGGGTCTTGTAAATAAAGGGAGGACCGTGACATAGGAGTCACATCTGAATATTAGTTTGGATCAAAAGCCTCAGAAGACTGAGAGGCATTTGGAATAGTTTGGATTTGAATCAGAAGAAGAGTGGGGGGAACCTGAATAATAATTTGGATCAGAAGCATCCAAACCATACCACCGACTATGAGATGAAGGTGGGGAATAAGGTACCTGAATGGGCCTTTTTCTAGTGTGAAGAACCAAACGAGGTTTAGTCGTAATGGGCATCTTTTGATGTGAATGCCTAAACCTAGGTTCTGTATTGTTGTAAGTGTGAGGAACCATGTGATAGTCAGTCATTGTTGGCATCATTTAGGTACAAATGCCTAGACCTAGATAGTGTGATGGAACTCCTTCAAAGGGAAGGAAGTGACATGTCGATTCAGGGAAGCATAATGACATCCAACTAGAAATTTGGTAGATATGGTGATGTTTGTGTGATTTTCCAAAGAAATCTAAGGAAAACATACATCGTAATGACACAATTTCAATAATCAACAAGTGTGAAGGATCAAAGAATTGTCCTAGAATAAGTCTATGAGTTTTTTAACACACAAGGAACAATCATGCAAGTATAAAACCAATCAATCAATAAGGAACCTACTCCCTATGTAAATGCATTTCTCAATGATAGTTTGAACATAATATGATCAACACAATGTCAATGCTTAAGTCAAGTTCAAAATGAACAAGGCATAAGTATTAAGCAAAGGGTAGATGTGACTCCCAATCAAAGGATACCACGATGAGTTTAGAACCAACAAGGCCTAAACATCAAAAATGAGAAGTTACAAATGTAATATGTAACAACACCAATTGGACATGTTAATCAAGCTTCACGAAGAAAGTGAGATATTAGTATCAAAGTGGTATCAAACAATGCAAACAAAGTAAATGACACTCTTCAAGATTTTGGACAATGTTTGAATCAAAACTAAGTCAAAGTATACTAAGGATGTGCTAAAATGTGGGCAACGTAACACCACAATGCGGACACTTAGATCATGTTTATGAGAAACATGACGTAAGTATCTTAATTATGTCGAGACAATGAAAACAAGGTAACACGTCCAAGGGGATCAAATGATGAACCAATCCTAACTATGATGATGATCTTGAAATCAAGATCAAGTGGCTATCAAGATGTAAAAATGTACCCACACACTTTAACATTTAACAACTTAGCCATAAACATGGATGAGTGTAAATGGACATAAAAGTGGTGAACACAATCTATTGATAACACTCATGAAACATGCCTTCCCTTGTCCCAAATGGGAAACAAGAATGCAAAGGTATAGATCAAATGGGGTGGAAATGAACTAAGTGTTACTTGGGTAGAGTTTCACCTTGTCCTAAGGTGAGAAAGAAACTAAGCTAAGTAATACGTCGTAAATCTCATGATGAGTGACACTTAGTTTCAACTTAAGTGGACTCTTTGCCTTGTTCGAAAAACAAGGTTTTGAGTTCAAGTAAGTCATCACTTCGTGAGAGTTTTGACAAGACATGATGGTTTGGACTAGCAAAGTGGGCTCCAAGAAGATATGGCTTTCCTAGGTAGTTCACTCAACTAGGTGTCACAAGTTTATCTAATGCGAGCTCGATTTGCCAAGGTTTCCCAAGGAGTATCTCGGCTTTACTTTACCCCCTTCTGAACACAATGAGAAATGAATGTGTTCACAGTTGTATTCTCACTGGGGTCGCGATATGGATAACTTTGACTCTAAGTCACAAATGTAAAAACTAGTCAAGTGGGTGTGCGGAGCACTTCCTGTTTCATCCACGAGGTTACTCAGCGGTGGACTACTTTAGGGTTCCTAGAACCACCCCCATTGTTGTAGCTTAAGGTGTTATGCCAAAGGGGTTATGTTCTAGTTAAGTGGATAGGGACGTACCCTTTTCCGAACCTACATATACAGTGTGATGAATATGGTGTGTTTTTTATCTTTTTTAGACTTAGTGTGGTTTTTGCATAGCACACCTTTTGGAAACCTGTATCAAACACACGTTAGTATTTTTTTAGCCTCCTGATTCTTTGACAATTGATTTTGGTCCTACACACCAAGATTAGTAATTTTCCAATAACATCATATAAAGAGGATAAGATGTTGCTTTTGATTTCCCAGATCATCCTAAGATGCAAGGAAAGAGCATACACAACAAGCTATCCCACTCAAATGTGGCAAGAAATGGAAAGTACTTAAGTAATTAGTGAAAAATAAACCCTTTTAGCCAACTTTGAAAGTTAATCCTTTATAAACTTAAATTGAAGTGTTTGGAAAGCAAAGAGAAGGTTTTTGAAATGTTTTTGGTTCCCAAGATCACCTAGAAGGTGTGAGGGAAGAGCATACGTTTCAAAAGACCTCTACAAATGAAAAATGCAAACACTTAACTAAGTTAGGCTAAAAATAAGATATCAAAGAACCTTTCAAACCACTGTTAGAAACCTGCAAATTGTTAGAAAAAAAAAAATTTGATTCTAGAACTTGCAACAAAATTTTAATTTTTGACAGTGACACCTATGCATGCCCAGAATGATGGGTACATGTGCCCCTATCGAATGGATACATGCCCTAAATGGTAGATACATGTGGCTATAGAAATAAGACTAGTGTGGACTTTATGCCTACATGCTATGGGTAGAATGCATGTACACGTGGGTTTTAGCAGATATGCATCCCAAAAGGCAGGTACACGTGCAAGGTAAAATATGAGGTCAACACATATGGAATAACACCTACACATCCCAAGAGGTGGTGTACATGCAAGTTGACACCTACGCATGATAATGATGAGTAGTACGTGCCCCTTTGTAAAATGTAACTGACATGTCAAAATACAAGCAAATAGGTGTGGACCAGATATGATAGGTACATGCCCATGATGATGGATGTGCATTGGTTCAGAAACCTGTGTGTACCCCTACAAAACCACAAAAAACCACATAAATGAAAATTTCAAAAAAGAAAATAGGTTAGTTTTTCACCTTTAAAACCTATTTCTAACTTGAATCCATTAAATAATCATGCAAAAGGAGATTTAGCCCACCCAAAGTTGTAAATTTGTTAGAAAACAAGCTATTTAACCCTAAAAAGCACGAAAGTGGTTACATATGGAAATGAAAAGCTCAAAAACTACTCCTAAAGGACTATGGAGTAAGTCCCACCGGGTGTGCCAAATGTGTCCATGAATAAATTAGATATGCTATGGAAATGAGGTTAACAGAACCTCAAAGCTTAACTAACTCAACTAAACCATCATGATAAGAGCTAAACAAGAGTTACTCCTATACATGCATCATAACTTTGACAAAAACATCAAAACCTAGCATATATACTACTCTCTACTCTTTTGAAAGCTACAAAACATTGAACCTATGAAGATCCTAGCAATCAAATGTGATGTTTGGTATGAATCTCAAGCTTTTTAAGAATGAGAGCTCACCATTAATGGCTACAAGGCCATATGGTTCTTCTCATTTACTCAAACTTGGATGATGGATGGTGTATTAAGATATTAGCTACAATGGAGGAGGTCTTAACAATGGAGTATGGCCAAGATCAAATGTCTTATAGCTTAAAGCTACCACAAATGAGGTCTAATGCCTTTCCAAAGTGTCAAGATTTGATATGATAATCAAAGTGTGAAGGTTGAAAGGGAGGGCTTAGCCTTTTATTTATAGATTTCCAAATGGGAGAGTTTGGAACTTTGGTGCATGTGGGACTAAAGATAAGCCAAAATCACTTTATGATTAGGAGTGATAAACATGCTTTAGGATAGTTAAGCTAGGTTTAGGCTAGTTAAAATTGATTAGCAAGTGATTAGAGACTCATTGAACAACATTTAAATAAAATTTCATTACACCATTTGTATGTAGCACTATTTTTAACTAATCTTCTTCATTCTTTATTGGTAAAGTAAGTTGGAAACTTCCCTGTAGTTAGGTAGTTAGCAAGATCAGAAAACCATGGAGGTTGTGTTGATACTGCAAACAAGTGCTCATCCGGAAAGTGATCTTGGACTACCTCCTCTTCTCCTGAAACATTCAATCTAGACAGGAAGTCAACAACAACATTAACCTTGTCAGTCTTATCAATAATAGTTAAGTTAAATTATTGCAACAGAAGTAACCATCTAATAATTTTTCCCCCTACTACTAGTTTATTCATCAAATATCTTATGGCAGAATGGTCAATATACACAAATATTTTATATCCAGTAATATGATGTCTAAATTTATTTAGATAGTAAACAACTAAAAACTCCTTTTCCATAGTGGTGTAATTCCTCTCTGTGGGGGTCAGATTCTTGTTGATGAAATAGATGGCATACATTTGGTCTTCCTCATCCTTTTTTCCAAGAACAACTCCCATGTTGTGTTAGAAGCATCAGTGTGAATATGGAAAGGTTGTCCCCAATTGGGTCCTCTCAAAACTAGAGCAGTGGTTAATTTCTCTTTGATAACTTCAAAATCCTGCTGACATTGAGGAGACCATTCAAAGACACAATATTTTTTCAACAAAGAAAACATGGGTGCAACAATTTTACTAAAATATTTTATGAACCACCTATAATACCCTGCATGTCCAAGGAAACTCTTGATATCAGTCTGATTTGTTGGTGTAGGAAGTTTAGTAATTACTTCTATCTTTTTAGGATCAACCTGTATACCTTTGGCAGAAATATGATGACCCAAGACAATTCCTTGATCAACCATTATCAAACATTTTTCATGACTCAAGGAAAGTTGGTGTTGCTCACATCTAGTTAACACTTTTTCAAGATTATTCAAAGATTCTTCAAAATTTGACCCATGGACGGTAAAATCATCCATATAAACTTTGACACAGTCATTTGTAAGGTCTGAAAAAATAGCCAAAACTACTCTCTGAAATGGCAGGTGTGTTACAAATTCCAAATGGTAGAACTCTATATGCAAATGTACCCCAGGGACAAGTGAAGGTGGTCTTATCCTGGTCAGTAGGTGCTATACTGATTTGGTTATATCCACTAAACCCATCCAAGAAGGAGAAATATTTCTTACCTACCAGATTGTCCAAAACCTGATCAATAAAGGGCAGGGGAAAGTAATCTTTCTTGGTGGCTTTATTAAGCTCCCTATAGTCTATACAGATTCTCCACTTACCATTTTTCTTGGGAACTATAACTAGTGGTGATACCCACTGACTATCAGATATAGGATAGATGAATCCTACCTTCAACAATTTTTCTATCTCATTCTTGACAATGTCTCTAAGTGTTGGATTAATTCTTCATTGTGGTTGCCTAACAGGTTTAACATCCTCAGTGTAAATATGGTGAGTGCAGATGCTTGGATGAATCCCTTTCATGTCAGTATAGTCCCAAGAAAAATATTTTGAATGATCCCTCAAGATATCTACAACCCTAGTCTCTTGGTTGGCTTCTAAATTGTTACCAATGGTCAGCTCTTTTCCTATTTCAATAGTCACTTGTTTAGTATCTTTCAGAATAGCAAGCTCTACATCAGCAATCAAAGAATTCAAGGGAAAAACATGAGGCTGTAGCATGTGCAAAATAGTCATGTTTTCAAGGGACATAACCTTGGCTAAAGGACAATGGAAATCAGTGACTGTATGTTCTTCATGATAATCATAGATTTCTTCACAATTTCCAATAGAAATGTCACTTACCAAGGTGATATTATCCACTAAGTTCAAAACAGTTGTTTCTGTAGCCTCAGTTTGGTTTCTGTAGCCATGGTATCCTCTTCATCAGACATTGTGTATGGCTCAACAATTTCTTCCATATGATTTTTCACTGCAATGGTGGCCAGATAAGAAGAACTCATATTGTTAGTATCTGAAAAATCTACCCATACACATTCACAAACATCCACATATGGTTGGCAAGGAGGATAAAGTGAAATATTCTTTTCTTTTTTCCCATTCAAAATAGTCATTTTTCCTGACCTACAATCAATGTATGCAACAACAGTAGCTAACCAGGGCCTTCCTAAGATGACTGGGTATCCTAACTTCTGAGATTTAGGTTGTAAGACCATAAAATCTATAGGATACTCCCAAGATTCAACTGTGACCATAACATCCTCAATCACTCCATCTGGTACAACAATAGATTGATCTGCCAATTGAAGAATGGTATTGGTTGGCTGCAATCCTGTTAAAGACAACAGATTGAACATATATGTTGTTATAACATTGATGGAAGCACCAAGATCTACCAAAATGTTAGATATTGACTGACCATTTACAAAAATAGTAATGACTGGACTCCCAATATCCCCATATTTTGGTGATAGAAGCTTTCCAACTACGAGATCAACTAGATTTCCCTCGATTTTGACTATTTTTGGGTACTTCCTCTTCCTTCCTGGTGTTTTTATGCAATGGCTTCTAATGGTCTGGTTTAACTTAGGAATGTCCCTTATTTCTCTCAGAAGTGGGACCTCAATGTTCATCTTTTTCAGCTCCTGAACTAGTGTTGTTTCTTCCTCGTTCTGTGTTTCTCTTAACCATTCTGGGAAAGGAGTTGCATGTACATTCCTATCATTTCCTTGGTTTGTTCCTAGTGGCTCATGTTTTTAGAACATGTTTAGTTTCCTTATTTTACTTAGTTATATCCTCACTTTCTCTTGGTATCTACTCATTTTCCTTAGGTATTTTATGTGATAACTATAGGAGGATTGTTTATTGTTCTTCCAGACCTCAGTTGTACATTATTAATGGCATTCATCTGCATCATCTCACCCTGTCCTGCTTCATTAATTGAAGTTGTTTGTTGATTTTTGGGGTTTGAGATAGGCTAGGCTTGGGAGTTGAGTTTGTGCTACTTTCCCTTGCTGATAATTTTGTTGTGGTGGAGGCATTAAAGCTTGTTGTTGTTGTGCAAACCTCCTTGGCTGATTAGAATTCTGTTGAGGTGCCCATTGTTGATTTTTCCATGGTGGTATATTGGTTGGTGGTGCCCAACCTTGCTGATTGTATGGAGGCACCCATGGTGGTGGTTGTGGGTAAGCCACCAGTTTGGTGGTGTCCAGTCAGGTTGTCCCCATGTTGGTGGAGGATCCTGATTGGGCCATGACATCATCCAGGGTTCTGAGTAGGTCTAGGGGCATAAGCAGACTGGTTATTTGATCATTGCATGAAGTTTACCTCTGCATTTGATTGAGTTATGACATTTAATCTCTCTTTCAGCTGAGGTAGGAGATTACAATGATTGGTATCATGGTCAGAGACATCACAAATCAAGCACATTTCTGTGACATCCAAAGGGCATTCTCTCAAAGGATGTCTCTTCCTACATTTAGGACAATATATATCTAAAGGTTCCTTTGCAACATTGTTCTTGGCTTTCAACCCATCTATGGTTGAAGTTAACTGTGACAGGATGTTTGTTTTCATGTTAGCCATTTCTTCGAGAAGTTTTGAGGTACCTAGGGCATTCTTTGATGTTTTCCTTCACCTTATACCTCCTCTTGTTCTAGAGTAACTCCTACATAACTCAACAATCTGTGCCATGGTGAGTTTGTGTACATCACCTCCTCCCATGAGATGGAGGGAGTCTTTGGTTTCATCATCAAGTCCTTTAAGGAAAATTGTCTTAGTGATTTCTGCATTTAACTCATAACCACTCCTTCTATGGAGAAAGAGAAATCTATCCAGATAATCTTCCATATTTTCATCTTCTTTTTGCTTTATCTGGAAGAACTCTTCTCTCCTATCTCTTCCCCTGCAGTAGTCTTGATATTTGTCCAAAAAGGATGTCTCCATGTCCTCCCATGAATGAATGGAGTTAGAGGGAAATCCCATGAACCACCTCATGGTAGAGTCTTTGAGGGTGGAAGGAAAAAGTTTGAGTTTCTGGTTGTCTATTTTGTAGTCATATGTCTGGAAAAGAACTTTGAATTCAAATAAGAATTGGTCTGGGTCTTCTGTGGACATTCCTCGAAAGATAGGGAGAATGGATGGAGAGATGTTTTTCATGGGTGCATCCTCATCCTCATTTAGGACAATGGGATAAGTAAAGGTTCTACCCAAAGGTTGGTCCTCATCATTCCCATTGTCTCCCATTTCTGAAAGTTGTTCTGGTTCTAAATAAGATGATGTGGACTGTTCAGAATTACTCCTAGGCATTGTATTAGATTCAGTGTCACTTTAAGTGTTCCCTACTTGTGCTTTTTTTGGAGATATTCTTTGAATATTACGAGGCATAAATCTCCCTTGAGCGTCCTGTGGACATGTGCATCAATGTTGGTCATGTAAACAAGGCTTAGGACTTCTACTGGTTGCATAGATTAACTTCACTAACACCCATAACATGTAAGGTGAATAGAATGGTGTGTTGTGCTTATGGTGTCCCTGGAAATGACACCAAAAATGATGGGTCATTGTATTCTCCAATCATTTAACCAACATATTCAATTGTTGGTGTCATTATAAAACTAGGTTTGTGTCCTAGGATGTATGCAATGAAGTCTTACGCAACTCAGCTGTCATGGTGGTTCTCTTTTGGAGGTTTTGGTTGGTGTGGTTCCCCTTGGTTTCCTTTAATATACGGAAAGGAAATGCAATGCTAAACTACTGAAATGAAATACATGTATGCTACTGAAACAAATTGTTGTAATAAAAATGCTTTCAAAGGAAATACTTTAACTGAATTTGAAATGCACACATGAATTGAAATACACACACTGAATTGAAATAATATAAATTGAATTGCAAACATGAACTGAAATAGTAGTAAGGAAATATACTAAGCAAGGAAATAAGTAACTGCATTCAGATAAACATTCAAATCAAACCATTGAAACTTGAACTTATCAGAAATAATGATCATGCATGAAACATCAATCCTCCAATTGCCTTGGTTGAGTGGGCCCTTGCTCTCCCTTGGGATTGAGGTACTCTTAACACCAAAATATATTCAAAACAACATCGACTATATTGATTCAAATGAGTTCCAAAACATATTTCAGTATGAGACTGAAAGTAAATACTAACTGATATAAAATTGTACTATAAATTACTATCATCAACTACTATGAAATTGTCTTCAAGAAGGTGTCTTTATAGACCCAATTAGTTACAAAATGTGCCATGATTATAGGCACCGGATTCAACCAATAACAACCTCATTAAAGCTCATTGAAATCCTATGATATAGCTAAAAACAAGATTCATGTTTGTAGGCTTGTTATGGGAAAATCCTCCATGATGGCGTGATGGAAAAAGACTCAACCTTCTTGATTATAACTTCCCAAAATTGGTAGCAGATGCACATTATTATCCTACACACGTCATCACATTACTCACAGAATCAGCTAGTAGGAATTTCTATGGTCAAGAGTTCACATGAAACAAAAACAAGAGAAATGCATAAACCTTACTTAGGATATAACTATATAGAACATCCTCCATACACAAATTACCATTTTTAGGAATAAGTCAATAGCCATATAGATGATATAATGAGTGCCTTGATTGTCTTGTGACAATGTGGGTGTCCTATGTTTTTGGCATTATGCCTTCCTTATGTGAAATTGTTTATCTTGTATATGGTTTAAGTGCCTTAATTTCCTTTTGACACCAAGGGCATCCCATGTTTGTAACTCTATGCTTTGATGTGACTCTACTTTATTTTGTCTTCCTTGTGCTTGCTCACTTGATTGTTGTTTTGTCTCTATTCTAGTTCTATTACATCTGCATTATTTCTCTTATTGTTGTTCTTGTTGTTATCACTACTACTCTCTCTTATTGATATGGTTTCTTTCTCTTTATGTGTCATTGTTTCCACCACACACAACCCCATTTTGAAGGTATATGTTCTCAAAGGTGGCCACCTCTTTAGCATTCTACACTCTCCTAAAAATGTTAAGACATATAATGTATGGGCACACATGTAATATTTTGAGCTACATGCTCAAATGGTTTTTCATACCCACCTCAAAAGAGGGGGCATTCATCAAGGTGTATTCTACACTTACATGCAGAATCAACATATGATATGTAAAATCACATGCTAAAAATAGTAAACCTCTCAATATTGCAAGCTCCAATCACTCAAAACATCGAGAAACAGTGAGGAACAACAAGAAAGGTAAAACAAACAATTTTCCCAAAATAACAGGTTTAGAAAAAACAACCTGCTAGAAATAGAAACTTCCTAAAAATGGCAAAGCATCATTAATGGAGGTCAATTAAGTGTGATAGGAGATTTAGAAGACCAAATTTGAGCAAAAAAACAAAATTCCCAAAATAGCAGCTCTTGGTCCCATCTGCCAAAAAGAGAAAGTTTCAGTTGTTAGTGCAGAAAGTTGTTATCGGCTCTGTTTACACTCATCTCACTACTTTTTTCCATCCTCACATGGTTAAAATGTTGTCTCCATCAGCCCCTTTTACTTTTCATTATTGGTTATATCGTTTATTTTATCATTTTATCTCATCATTATCATATTGATTTCTTGAACACAAATTGAAATCCTTGCAAGGAAGTCCATTGACTTATGGGGACTGACCTTTTCTAGGAAATCTTCCATATATCTATCTAATCCTATCATTTTATGAGTCTATATGCATTGCAGGTAGTTTATCTCATTGAGAAGAAGAAGTTGTGCACACTCTTGGATCTGTTGACATCATTCATCCATAAAGTATTGACATTCATCATTGCGGGTATTAGTAAACCCCGCCATCTTCTGAGGTCAAATTGTTTTTGTTATTTCATTTTATTAAGTTAAATTTGGAAAACAAAAACTCTCTAGTACACATGCCTATTATTAGGAAGGTGCATGTAGTCAGTGAAGGGAAAGTCCCCACCCTATAAATATAGGTGATGCTTCATATAATAAAGAGTTTATTTTTGGAGTGTGTGTGTTGGTAGAGTTCTAGTATGAGTCAAAGTTCAACAATTCTAGGGTTTTTGGAGTCTGTATGAGAGGGCACAAGTCCAACGCATTGATGTAATACATTATAATTAGTGATTTCCACTAATTAACTAACGTTTCCCTCTATTTTGGTTAATTAACGACACTTTTTTGATTAACTAACCTCTATCACATTTCGGATGCCAATTGATGACACATCGTTAGTTATTATCCTCTTCTGAATAAACAATTAGCGATTATTAGCTAATTAAGCCTATTTACCCTTGTTTTGATCAATAAACCCTATTATTGGCTTAAACCCCTCTTCCAACCATTCAAAATCACCCCTTTTCCCTCCAAGACATCTCAAAAGGCTTCAAAAGCTTATCCTAGCCTCTTAATTGACCCTAAGTGGTTAATTAAGGCTCCTCACATGCTAATCACTTGTTAATTCACTAATCATGATTAAAAAGCCTTAATCTACTTTATCCTTTTTAGTCCCACATGCACCAAGATGCAAGTTTTCCTCAAATAGAAAACTATAAAAAGGACTAAGCACCTACCTTCATACTTTACACCATACTTTGATTAGTATATCATATAAAAATATGATTAAGAGCCTTACTTCCTTCTTGGATTAGCTTGCTCAATCTTTGCATCCCATCTTCATGTTGGTTAGTAGAGGGATATCTAATATGGCCTTGTAGCCATTGTTAGAGAGATCCTCTCACCATTTGTGGAGTAGCAACAACCATAATTTGATTTCCCTTAGATCTAATTAGGTCTATGTTAATTAGTAATCATCTCACATAGTAAGGATGCTTGTAGATTAGATGTTTGATTTCATTTAGTTTCCATTAATGCATGCTTTTAAGATTTGATCATGATGTTTCATTCTTAAGCTTAAGCTTGGCTCTAGGCTATTATGGTGTTAGCCTTTATTAGTTAGTCATATTGCAAAAGTTTGGGGTGTTATCATTTGGCACGCCCAGTGGGACACCTTCAATTGTCCTTTATATTCAATTTGAAGTTTTCTAGATTAGTTTCAAGATTTTTTTAGAGTAAATTTCAAGTTTTGTAGATTAATTTCAAATTTTGATAGTTTCTTAAGCTAGATTAGTTGTAGTTGCTTTGTTTTTATGTTCTTTGCAGGATCAAAGGAGGTAAAGTGCTGTCAAAATTGCATCAGAATGTCAAATATTTGAGCTTTATCAGATTTTTCTTGTCAAAACCCGTGTTTTGACCACCTACAGGAAGGTGTGCGCTCACGGCATCAAGTTCGTGCTCACGTTATAAGGTGCATGCTCACATCATCAAGGTCATGCTCACATTCTTAGGGCCACACTCATGCTTCTCTTGACACGCTTGTGTTCTATTGAATTTTTTCCCTCATTTGTGTTCAGGCCTGCGCTGGTGCTTCAAAGTGTGCACTGGTGTCTCTCTGGATGCACTCATGTCAAATGACTATGTTTTTTCTCAGAGGCATGTGCTCATGTTGTCAAGGCCATGTTGGTGTTCTCAGGAAGGTGCACTGGTGCTATCAGGGTTGTGCTACTGTGGTAAAGGGCGCGCTGGCATTCTAAGGTTAAAATTTGGCACTACTTTTTCAAAGTTTAAATTCTTGTTTTTTGTGCTTTGTTGTTGGTTACAGGTTTTTAACTTATTTTCTGTAGGGTTTCAACATTTAAATTATTTTCTAACACATTTACTTAAGTTTTTTGATGAATGTTTTGTTTCCATGCTTTGTATG
Organism: Taxus chinensis; assembly: GCA_019776745.2. Lineage (NCBI taxonomy): Eukaryota > Viridiplantae > Streptophyta > Pinopsida > Cupressales > Taxaceae > Taxus > Taxus chinensis. The sequence goes on from JAHRHJ020003539.1 coordinate 100,164, forward strand.
AGTTTGGGATAAAGTTTGTGTATGCTCTTCTCTTGCACCTTGTGTGATCTTGAGAATCAAAAACAGCTTTAAACCTTCTTTTGCTAACATTAGAGTAAGTGGGAAATTTCATTATTCATTTTTATGCTTAAAGGAATGAACTTTTCATTTGGCATTGTATGATCCTTTAGTTTAAGAGCTTTTCATTTGATAAACAATTAAGGCTAAAGCTTGTGTATGCTCTTCTCTTGCACCATTGTGTGATCTTGAGAATCAAAAACAACTTTAGTTTTTCACTAAAAATCACTTGGATTAATTGGGAATGAACCTTGATTTACAAAGCATTATGGTGGTTATTTGATTTACAAGTTTTTCATTGTTATCTAGTTGGGTTTCTTGTTGTGTATGCTCTTCTCTGCATCCTTGGATGATCTTGAGAACCAAAAACAACATTTAATCCTCTTTTTATGATATTGTAGATATTTTTGGATAACTACTAACTATTTGTGTGTAGGACCTAATGATTTCCAAAGAAAGGAGAATCTAAACAAAACTCTAACTACATGTGTGTTGTAGGTTTCCAATGGTGGTCTAAACCAAATTTCCTAATCCAAAAGATAAGAAAACACACCACACCTTTATTCATCACATTGTATTGCATGTTTTGGTTAAGAGCTATGGCTTGTCCACTTTGAACTAGGAGAAAATCCCTTTGGCATAAGCCTTAAGATAACAAGAGGGATGCTCCTAGGAACCCCAAAGTAGTTCACGCAAGAGGGAACCTTGTGAATGAAATGGGAAAGTGCTCCACTACCCAATTGATTAGTATGCCTTGGAGAGATTAGAGTCAAAATTATCTTCATGTGACCCCAGTGAAAATACAACTAAATGCATTTATTTCTCATTGTATTGAAGGGGGTAAAGTAAAGTTGGGATACTCCAAGATTTAGTCAGTGTGACTTTCTTGGAAAACTGAGCTCGCAGAGATAGTTTGTGACACCTAGAGAGTGAACCAATAGGAAGCTTGTGGCTTGGAGCCAATTTGACTTAGACATGATGTTTCAAAGAGCTCTTACAACGTAACAACTTTTTTGGAGTTAAAAACTTGTTATTCGAACCAAGGGAGAGTCTACTAAAGTTGAAACTATGTGTTACTTCATCATGAGACTTTTGACGTGTTACTTTGTCATAGTTTTTCACTTGTAAGACTTAAGTATACAAAGTGAAACTCATCACCAGTTGGTTTCTAATATGTTACTCCCATTTAGTATTGTTTCATCACCACTTTTTACTATCCTCAAGTGTTGTAGTATTTTATTTTCTTGTTACCCATTTACTCCTTTATAGTTCACAAATTACACATTGCAATGTCCTTATATTTACCATACCACTTAGAAAACAAGTCTCTAAAGTATTTTGTGAAACACCACTATGGAGTCAGTTTTTTTGTAGTCTCTTTCAAACTTGACATCCAACTAGGTTATTACAATCATCGGAACCCCATTTTCAAGTGTGTACTTTGTCCTAAACTTGTCCTAATGACAAGGTAAAGTTATCTTAGTTTGTTTCATGTTACTCCTTGTTTTCTTGTTGCCCATTTGGGAAAAAATAAAACTCATAAACCCATATGTCCAGACACATTATTTACATTCATTCCTTGCTTGTAGACTGGATGGTAAACATTGTGTTGGTACGTCTCATTATATCTTGGTAGCCATCGTCTTGATACCCATAATTAGATTTCATATTGTAGCTAGGTTGTCTCATCATTGAATTCCTTTGATTTGTTACTGCCCACATTATAGCCATACAATTGTGATACTTACGTCTTGTTTCCATTGTGAAACTTGGTCTAAGTCTCTAAATTGTATTGTTACGTACTGCTCGCACACATAATAACTTCTTGATATACTTAGGCTTAGTTTTTAATCCTAACATTGCCTTGAGTTTTTGAGAGTGTTGAGGTTACGTTGTTCACATAATGATAACATCATTTTGATACTAAAATATTACTTTCTTCACAAATCTTGATTAACGTGTCCAAATAGTGTTGTTATGTTGCTCACATTTGTAACTTCCATTTTCAAAGACTTGGACTTTGTTGGTGTTTCTAAAACTTGTTTTAGTATACCTTGTTAGAGGATCACATCAACAATTTCTTAGTATTTAGGTATTTTTATTTTAAACTTGACCTAAGTGGTGATATTGTGTTGTCACTATTTCTTCTAAACCTATCTTGGAAAAATGTAGGGAGTAAACTATTTTTGTGACTGGATTTTAGTCTTGTGCTTAATTGTCTTGTCCTAGATACTTCTTGTCATATATTACCTTGTTAGTGTATATCATTCTTTATTCTTTGATATCCTTGGGTTCATATTGACCTTTGGATTTGTGACCATTTGATATTCAACATTCTTTGTGATGACTTGACGTCGTTACGTTGTGTAAATTTACCTAGGGTCCATTTTAGTCAACCTTAGTGAAATATTTCGTGTTATGCCTCCTATTACAAGAATGGGGCACCAAAAATTAGGAACAAAGTCCCTTTGGAATGAAAACCCACTTTTTGAAGACAACATCATGGTTGATCACAGTGGTGGTGAGGAGAATTCTCCTTGTGGAATTTTGAGTTTTCATCTCACCCACTTCGATGATTATTTATTCCAAAACAAACATGAGGTTCTTATGCATGTCGTAGAGCTAGGAGCTAAGTTACCCTCCACGGTTGACCCTTCTCTCATTGTTGGTATGGTTCGTGGAGAAGAAGAAGTAGAACATCCTTCTTGGAATATTAATGACATCTTAAACAAAGGTCATGCCTCTACTTCTGGATGACAGAATGATGAGGAGATAACTTTAGAAAATGATGGAGACTATCGTATACCTACTGTTAGAGTTCATTGTGAGGACCATGAAGAGCATGATCATCATGAGAAACCTCCTCCTCATGAAAATCGTAAAGAGGTACCCACTCAAGAGGTAACTTTAGAACAACAAGTGCAAGCTCTCACTCACCAATTGGAAAGTTTGGCTTCGCATGTAAACAAGGAACAAGTGAAACCTTTAAAACAAGCTATACCAAAAGCTTTGTACCATGAATTCCATACAAATACTCCTCATCGAGAGGCATGTAAAGAGTCTTATGAGGAATTTTATACAAGAAAATAAAGGTGGGGATACAACTAGATTTAACCATTTGTACAGGCCTACACCACCCACACAAGACCAACTCTTCAATCAAGAGTGGTCAACCTTCAAAAATTCCCTTATAGTTTTACAAGGTAAAACAAGCAATAGCAAAAAGTACCAATTCGAGGAGTTATGCCCATATCCCTTTGATAGGGCTATGTTGTAGGTACCTTTCCCACATCATTTTGATTGTCCAAAGTTTGAAAAATACAAGGGAAAAGGTGACCCTAGAGACCATATTAAGGACTTTTATATGGTGTGTCAAGAGGTCATGTATAGCGATAACTATCTCATTCACCTCTTCCCATGAAGTTTAGGAGGTCAAGCATTGGAATGGTTTTTACACATCCCTAAGGGATCTATCTCTACATGGCCAGAACTAGCCAAACACTTTGTATGTCACTTCTCATTTAATATAGAAAGTGATGTCACCATGTTAGATTTATGTAATGTAAAAAAATTGAATAATGAGAACTTCACTAGTTTCCTACAATGATGGCGAGGGTTAGCTAGTCTCTTCCCTTGTTCTATCTCAGAGAAACAACTGATCAATATATTTGTACCCAACCTCCACCCTAAAATTACATTCCACTTACAAATGCATTGTGGTAACATGTTTGAAGAGGTGATCGAAAAGGGTAGTCAAATAGAGAAAGTGTTGTTAGCTAGAGGGAATTTAAAACCCTTTTCGTGTGATCATAATGATTCCAAACCTAGTGACAAATCAAATTTTGTTCCCAATAAGAACAAAAACATCGTAGGTGATGGAATAACAGACTCTAAATGAGTGCAAGTAGTTCAAAACCATGCTCCCTTGAAACTTGCAAAGGGAACTCCACCTACTGAGTACAAACGTCGTGCCTTCACCCCTCTATCTGACTCTATGTCATCAATATTAAAATAGTTAGAGGTGGTTAACATGGTCAGGTATCCTGAAACTACACCTTATGGGGATGATGCACCTAAGCCATCATGGTTTAGGGAAAATAAATATTGTGGATTTCACGCGTCAGAGGTCATAAAACCGATAAGTGTTTGAAATTGAAGCACTATATTCAGGACTTAATCGATAGTGGTGATGTGGAAATGGATTTTCCGCCCCTACCAAATCTCCCAACATAAACATGGGGATCTTTAAAGAACCTTTCCCTAAGCATAATAAAGGAAAGGAAAATTTGGATGAAGGGACAGTCGTCTCAAACCAAGAATGCTAATTACATTTCAAAGATGGATAACCATTTTGATGCCCTAATAGGTTGTGTCAATCCACCTGTTGAGCATATCAACATGATCAAGATTAAATAAAGGGAGTGCACCATGGAAACATGATGAGCTCACCTTGTTATTTCAGAACCTCCTCCCCCTACTCCTCAAGACAGTCATTATGACGTGTTAGAACAATTAGAGAAAACTACGACTAAGATTTCAATCTTAGACCTTCTTAAAATTTCTAACGTTCATAAAGACATCCTTTGTAAGACATTACAGGGATCAGGAGTGTCTGTTGATATCAACCCAACATGCTTCCAGGAAATGGTAGCACAGATTTCTCCTACAGAGCATATAACCTTTAGTCCAACAGAAATCCCAGAAGAAAATCCCTCTCATAATTTACCCTTACATATTGAAGTCATAATCAAATGTAAGAAGGTAAAAAGAGTGCTTGTGGATGGTGGATTGGGTTTAAACATTTGTACTCTAAAGCTAGTTTGGAAACTAGGGTGTACTGAAGCTGATTTAGAAACAAAGGTCATCACCATAAAGGCGTATGACAATGAAGAATGACAGTCAGCTAGTATGATCACTTTCTCACTGGAAGTAGGTCCTATCAATCATGATACAAAGTTCCATGTCTTGGACTTGGAGCTCCCTTACAACATATTTCTCAGTCCACCCATGGATTCATGCCATGCAAGTCATACCTTCAACATATCATCAGTGCTTAAAGTTACATCATGAAGGGTAGACCCTCACTATTCAGGGAGATCCCCAACCTTTTTCTCATTGCAGAGCATTTTCGGGATATTTCCCCACCATTTATGAATGTCCTTCTACAGAGATAGATGTTCCAGTTCAATCAAAGGTGCTGACTTCACAAGTGGATCTAGATACCTTGTCTCCCAATGACAATGGTGCTTCTACATCAGAATCTCCTTTTTCTACATGGGAGATGAAAGTTATTGAAAATGGTTGTGGAGAATATGATCTCCAATAGGCCCTTTTAGTTTCTAACATCCCCTATCACCCAAAGTGTGTGGTAGGCCCTATTACAAGTATTAACGCTCTAGGGAAAACTATAGTATCAAAGCTTTCACTCCTGGTGGATTATTATGAGATGAAAATATCTCAAAATATTGTATCTCATCCTTTGAAGATGATGAAATGGATCTATGTTATCAATCACCCAAGTATGTTATCCCCAATAAAATGATGTATACTATGGGATACAAAGGACATGGTTGTGGCATCAATGAACAAGGTACACTAGAAGCTCTTCCAATACCTCATCGTAAGGTGTGTAAGTATGGTATTGGATTCCAACCGTATGGGTCTCATCCTCCAGAGGTTGAGGCTACCTCTTATGAGCGTGAAGCTAGCTCTTCCGAATGCGAAAGTGAAACAGATTCCCAGTGTAGTCTTTACGAAGACCTTGCCTCCATGAACCTATTTTCTGACATGGCTATCTTAACTATAACCCCTGCCATATCCCTTACCACTCAAACACTAGACCTTATTTACCCATCACTCATGAATTGGGACCAACAACAACATGTGCCAATTGATGTCTTTCAGAATGATGAAGCTATTGGTGAGTTCCTGGGTATTTGTGACAACATTCCAGTAGGTGATCACAAGAAAGGATTCTCCATCAAGCTTAATGCATGCACATATTTGGGGAGGAGGCTGAGTTATGTGGTCATCTAAGAAAAAAAATAAGCAAGGGAAAAATTTCTATAGAAAATCCTTGCAAAAAGAACAAGTCCAAGTCCTATAGTGAAAACCTCTTTGAGGCGCTTGTGGACAAACAAAAAGAACAATCAATGGAAAAAATAGTTGACCAACCTGAAGGTGAAAATATCTTTGAGCCACCTTTACCAGAAGAAGATCTTAATCTCCCCCTGATCCTATGTGCATGGAGGATGAGTCCAAGTTACTGGTGGAGGAGACAATAGATGTCAATATTGGCACAGAGGAATTACCCAGAATAGTCAAGTTGGGAGCTTCACTCTCAGCTCAAGAACAAAAAACTTTTGTGTTGCTTTTGAGAGAATTTACAGATATCTTTGCTTGGTCCTACGCAGACATGCTAGGGACTAGATCCAACATTGGTGGTGCACAACCTTGTTGTACACAAAGATGCAAAGCCCATAAAACAAAAGCTCTAAAAGATGCATCCTAACGTCACCTTGTTGGTCAAAGAAGAGCTCAAAATATTATTGGCAGTAGGTTTCATCAAGCCTATTGACTATTCAGAGTGGATTTCTAATGTAGTCCCAGTGCAGAAGAAACCTATTGGTATTAGAGTTTGTACCTGATTTTAGAGATATCAATAAAGCTTGTCCTAAGGATGACTTCCCTCTTCCCAACATTGACATGATTGTCGATTCAACAGCTGGTTACGAGATGCTATCACTCATGGATGGATTTTCAGGATATAACCAGATAAAAATTGTTGAGGAGGACCAACATAAGACAAATTTTACAACCCCATGGGGGACATTCTGTTACCAAGTCATGCCCTTCGGCCTCAAGAATGCAGGCACAACCTATCAATGGGAAATGACTGTTATCTTTCATGACATGATCAGTGACATCATGGAAGATTATGTGGATGACATATTGGAAAAATCTAGGACTCGAGAAGATCACCCAGAGATCTTGTGGTGCATCTTTCAAGCGTCTAAGGGACTACAAGGTTTGACTCAACCTGAAGAAAATGTCTTCATTGTGCTATCTAGAAAACTATTAGGGTTCATTGTTTCGTGGAGAGGAATAGAAGTAGATCCTGCAAAGGTTACTGCTATAACAAAAATGCCTCCTCTGATGAATATCAGACAACTACAAAGCTTGCAAGGAAAGATCCAAGAAATTAGAAGATTCATCTCTCAGCTTGCAGACAAGTGTCACACATTCACACATCTTCTCAAGAAAGATGTCAGTTTTCACTGGGGTCCAGAACAACAACAAGTATTTTCTTTCCTCAAGGAATATTTGGCTAAAACCCCTATTCTAATGCCACCCATGGCAAGTGAACCATTGTTACTCTACATTTCTACCACACACTTTGCAATTGGGGCACTGTTATCCCAATATGATAAGGAGCAAAAAGAAAAAGTTGTGTATTACCTAAGCCATATGTTGATTGCTTACGAGCTCAACTACCCATAGATAGAAAAGGCTTGCTTGGCCATAGTTTTTTCCTTTCAGAAATTGTGTCATTATCTACTAAATAATAAGGTCAAGCTTATCTCAAAAGTTGATCCATTAAAGTACTTGTTGTCAAAGCCCACACTCACAGGAAAGATGGCCAATTGGATCATCTTACTCAGTGAGTTTGACATCGAGTATGTTCACCAGAAATCAGTGAAAGGGAAGGTTTTGGTAGATCAACTAGCTGAAGCCCCTTTTCCAGGTACTGAACCTTTGAGTCTGGAACTTCCAGATGCATCTACATTATACCTTGAGGAATCTATTATATGGCAACTATACTTTGATGGCTCCTTTACCTTTCATGGTTCAGGTGTTGGAGTTGTGTTGATCACTCCTTCAGGAGACTTGATCCCTCAAGGCATTTTGAATTGGGTTCCCATGTACAAACAATATAAGCAGAATATGAAGCCCTTATTGCAGGGATGAAACTGGCTATTAAGTGGGACATCAGACAAGTGAATGTGATTGGTGATTCCATGCTGATTATAAAACAGGTAATAGATGAGTATAAAGTTAAAGATGAGAAACTTATTCCATACAAGAAAATGGTTGATTCTTTGAAGGAATACTTTGAGAAAATTACATTTGAACAAATCCCAAGAGGACAGAACAGAGCAGTGGATGTTATGGCCACATTGGGGTCTATGTTGATTATCCCACCTAGGAACAATGATATGTCATTCTTCATCGAACATTTACGAACACCAGCATATGACATGCCAGAATCTTGTTTGGTATGTGAAGTTGTTGGTCCCTTTTCCCCTTGGTATAGTGACATATTTAACTACCTTCATGATGGAACCTTTCCCACAAACATTTCCTGTGCTAATAAAAGAAACCTCATCCAACGTATAGCCCACTATACCCTACTTGGGGGCACTCTCTACCATCGAGGCTATGATGGGAATCTGTTACGTTGTCTCAATTCAGATGAATCCATCCTAGCGGTTAAGGAGGTGCATGAAGGCATCTGTGGGGCCCATACAAATGGGATCATCTTAGCAAAGAAGATACTAAGAGTAGGCTACTATTGGCCTACCATGGAGAATGATTGCTGCAAATATGTAAAGAAATGTTTGCAATGTCAGAAGTATGAAAATTTGATACATGCGTCAGTGCAATCATTACAACCTATCACAACACCTTGGCCTTTCTCAAAGTGGGGCTTGATCTTATAGGTAAGCTTCACCCTACATCCTCTGATGGCCACCTGTTCATTATCACTGCCACTGAATACTTCACAAAGTGGGTAGAGGTTGTTCCTCTTACCTATGTTAAAGGTGCACAAATATCTAAGTTTATAATGAACCATATAATCTGCCGATATGACATCCCCTCTACCATTGTAGCTAACAATGGTAAGTCCTTTAAAAATAAAATTGTGAAGGCGTTGTGTCAACATTTTCAAATCACTCTCAAGTATTCAACCCCCTATTACCCTCAAGGTAATGGGAAAGCTGAAGCTTCTAATAAAACCCTTGTCCATATTATGGAGAAGATGGTGAATACAACAGGCCATAATTGGCATTTACAGATTCACCCCACCCTCTAGGCATACAGAATGTCTATCCACACTCCTACAGGTGCCACTCCATATTCCCTAGTATTCGGCATAGAATCCATACTACTCTAGAGATCGAGCTCCCCTCTTTGCGTATAGAGCTAAGAGATTACCTGAATGAAGAGGAGGACTACAGAGTAGCTCAACTAGTAGAGTTGGAGCTATTAGATGAGAAATGAGTTCATGCCCTTGATCACCTTAAAGTGTATCAGAATTGAGTGTGGTGAAGTTACAACAAAAGAGTGATACCTCATCAATTTGAGGTAGGAGACTTGGTGCTAAAATAAAATCAGTTCAACACCACCAAGGACTAGGAAAAGAAAGGAAAATTTGAGCCTAACTGGTTAGGGCCATATGTTGTGGTCACTAAGTTTGGTTCAGGTGCCTACAAGCTTGCTTACTCAGATGGTGAGGAACTTTGGGAACCCATGAATGCAATGCATCTTAAGCATTTCTATGCTTAAGTGTGGGGTCCCTAAAATATCAGAAAAACAAAAAAATATAAAAAATAGAAAAAAAAAGAGAAATAAATACGTCCAATAGTGAAAACCACGCAATTGTGGCACTTTGGACAAGTCCTTTGGTGAAAACTAGTTTCCAGCGCCATTGGAGGGTCTATTGTTCACAAGCATTTCAGGTCTAGGATTATGATAGATTTTTCCTAAGCTAGTCTTTACCTACATCTGAGCTACTTTTGAGCCTATCCCTCTTGGCCTTGATCTGGCTGATCCTACTTTTGTATGTGAAGAGTTTTCCTTTGTATATTCCCATCTAACATTGGGGGAAACTTTGCATCATCACTTCTTGCACATAATGTGTGGCATTCTTCCCTTGTACATCCCATCTATCACTGGGGGCATCCATGTTTCTTTGTTTCCTTACACATATAGCTTCGGAAAACTTCTTAGAAAACACAAAAAACATTCGTATAACTTTTTGAAAATCCCAAAACATTCAGATATGTTAGTTGAAAAAATCAAAACATTCAAATACGTTTTGTAGAAAACTCCAAAAACAATATAACATTGTCTCGAGATAATACCAAAAACAATGAAAAATGTTTCAAAATTGTCCCACAAAAACAAAGTAGTAGTTTTCTTACTTTAGTTGTTGGTTTGTCATAGTTTTGGTTGCATTACTTTTTCATCTTGTGTGCTTTAAATTGGATTCATTTTCTTACTTAGATTGAGTGTTACTTTAATCTGTTGTGCATTGCATTGAGTTCATTTTATCTTGCATACTTGTATATAGTTGTGTTGCTTTGATTAGATTTGATTAATTTGTGCTTGTTGTTTGCTTGTACAGTTTGTTGTCATCTCATCATCATATCATCTATCATCACATCTATACATCATATATCAATAAATGCTAAGATACATCATCATAAACATGAAAATTAAACATTTATGCTAAGCTAACATCATATAATATCACCAAGAGGGGCAAGAGGGATCACCTTCTATCCCCCCTCAAACATAGACCATAATAAAAATGTGGATTAAACATGCTATCTCATAAATAAAATGTGATAAGTAAATACAATCCATCATCATCATATATCCATATAAATATAAATGTCCATGTACAAAACAATGTGTCTCGATATACATCAGATACAATGAGCCATCATGGGCATCTATACAAAAAAAATGTGCCTTCATCATGAGGCATAATAAAAAATAATACATAAGTACATCCATACAAAAATGTGCCTTCATATCGAGGGGTATATCCAAAAAGAAATGCATCTAGTATAATACAAAGAGTTAACCATGACTCTATCCTACCTCAGATTGCCTATCCTATGTCCCTGAGGTGGCATCTGTTATGATCCCCTAGCAGGTGGCATCTGTTGTGAGCCCTTATCCATGATGACCCTAAACGGTGGCACCTATTGATCTAAAGGATTTGTACTGATCTCTTTGAGATATGGTCTCTATGACCTAGATCTAGATCTACTACCAGCAACTAGCTGACTATAATCCATGGAGCTCTCTAACCAACTAGAATGGCCCCATGGTATAACATCCTATAATATGTGGCCTCACCTACAATAGAGAACACACTCAAAACTAAGTCATGTACTCCTAGATGTTGATCACCTACCTATTGATATCATCACTCACTCTCACACTCTCAACTGACATGTAAACTCATCCATGTGGCTAGCTAGTCCCTCTAACTATCACTGATCCCTCTCAGTATTAACTTGGAGTTTCTGGGACACTACTTGTTGTAATTTCTTCCTCAAAGTAGTTGTCTCACCTGTACCCTATGTAACCTGTCTAGGTGGAGATCTCTGGGGAAATATATACTCTTCTCTCCATCCTCCCCCCACGAGACTCTGTCATGGGGTCCCCCATCCATCTCCTCCATCTAACACATCTCCATCTCCCCCATCCCATCCATCTCCCATCAGACTATGTGGTGGACTCATATGAGGTGGTGATAGTGGCACCTATAATGGAACTTGTAATGGACCTGTAAGTGGAACGTTATGGGGCATACACCTGTGGAGCCTGTCCCTAGGCTGTTATCAGACCTTACCTCATCTGACCCTGATGCCTGTACATCTGGGCTCTGCCTGAGCCCTAATATCCTAGCCCTTTAGACCCTGTATTTCCACTGCAATCCCAACTTGTATAGCTTCCTGTGGAATGGTAAGTTGTCGTGGCAACACTGTCGCATACCATGCTGGGTAATCTCGAGTCTCCCTTGGATCCACTATTTGTGGCCACTAGAGCTAAGGCTATGGGACCACCTGTGTGAAGCTGTCCAATGCTCATTGTAACCTAATCTGAGGCCCAATGTCAAAAGTCTCTTTGGACCTACGCCCATACCACATCTCATCTCCAGGAATCCCCTGGATGAGGCCAAACTGGTGCTGAACTCTATCCACTCAGTACCACTCAATGATATGGTCCCTTCTCCCAATGATAAAATAATCAACTCTGTTGTACTCAGCTCTTCTACATCCTTAGGCCACTGATATAATCTATATGGCCACCATGTAATCATATGAAGTTGAATCTCATCAAAGACCCTCCTATAGTATGGTGTATCTCTAGTATGCCCACGTATATCCTCACCCATTGGTACCCAACCCATAATAGATGGCTCGCCAAGAGCCCTGGCTCATAACACTCCAAGTGGGTGCCCTATCATGATGTGGTCCCAGGCCCATATCTCCAACAATGTCATTGGACCCATGGTCTTCTGACCATGGTATGCTATCAAATGTAAATCTGAATATAAATGGGCTAGTAAGCACTGCCCCCAACAATAAACCTCTCTGCTAACCAGACCATGGATAACTCTGATCAAACCAAGGGAGAACTGTGCACTAGTCTTTTCAAGCACCAACATGTCGCTGACAAGAGCCATCAAATATACTGGAACCTGTGAAATCCTGGTGATCAACAAAGCACCTGGTGATGTTAACTGACATACCCCAATGGGGAATGTTACACAAACCAAATATCTCAGTAATACTCTGAAGAATATGACCACGATCACCATCATAAGTAACCAACTAGCCCTGGATCGACACTCTCAAAGTGTGCCTCACATCCTCTAAAGTGATGCTCATCTCACCCATCGGTAATAGAATGTCTGACTCTCGCTCTGCCATCTCTCAGCTAAGGCTGTAAGAAGGCTATGATCTAGAGTGATCTGCGACATCTGAGCCTATATGGGATAGACTTGTAACATCTAAGGTCATCTCTAGGAAGACAAGGTCGCACCATGAAAATGTGGCTTCATAGGCCTGCAGCCGCTCATGTTGCTCTTGTGTTTCCAATCTGGGTAGGTCTAACCTGTAAAAAGGAAAGCACACTTGTTAACATCATTTTCTTCTATACTACATCATCTAGGTTAGTCTATTCATGATTAAATTACTTCTATTCATGCCTAATTTCTTCTAAAAATTTCCTAAAAATTCTTCTAAAGGCCATGCAAGGTTAACCCTTTCACCAGCACGCCCTTTGACAGTGCAGCACATTTTGGCCCCTTTCCCATTCCCATGTCAGCAGCTGCATTTTCACGCTAGCGCCCTATCCCATGTACCCCCATGCGTCAATTCCATGCCAGTTGTGCCCCTTTTTGCGCATACGTGCACCATGCTCATTTCACAATGCATACAAATTTTTTTACACAAGCGTGGCATATGCGTGCCTATGTGCATTTTCATACAACGCACCCTGAGCATGCTTGCGTGCCCCAAGGGCCGCGCTGGTGTTAACACGAGTAATTTTCTAAACTATAATAAATGCACTTAAAAATGAAAAAATGAAATTTTTTTTACTTTGTGTACCTGTAGATTGTCCCCGAGAAGCCTCATGTACTCTCAAACTCGGTTTGCATGGTGTCTATGGTTCTGAATCCTCGCCATTCCTCTCCCATGTCAGAGAAAAATCACAGTAAAAATGGTAAGGGTAGATAGTAAATAATTAGTCGTGATGGTTTTTACCCCCTTGTGGCTTGGTATTTATACCCATTTTGACCCCCCATGTGATGTTTTTCATGCCCCTGAGGCACCTTTGGACCATCATGGTTCTTCTAATTTCTTCTAGCACTCGTCGCGATGGTTATTTTTAATAAATAATCATTTTTAGCACGTTTTTGCTATGTTGGGGCATGTTTTTGCTTCCTAGTGACCCTTTCTGCTACCTGGGGCATATTTTTGCCTTCCCAACGTGATTTTTGATGATGTCCACATGACATTCGTTAATTCTTCTAAATAATTTTCTTCCTAAAAATCAAAAAAAAATTCAAAAAAAATTTAAATTTAAAAAATTTATTTTCAAAAAATTGGTAAAAAATCATTAAAAATCCAAAAAATTGTAAAATTCATTTTTTTTTCAAAAATTGGTAAACAACATGCACGCAGCTGAAGCCTGTATCAAATGCATTATCCTTGAACATTGAAATTTTTCCTACAAAAACATATTTCTTAGGTTCTTGCTTGTTCTTGTCTCAAACAACTCGCAGATCATTTTGATCTACCTCCATTAACAAAGTTGGTTTGCTTACTATGTCGGTACTCCCGTGCAACAATGAGTTGTCAGAGACTGTGTCATAGTGCATGAATGATTTTTCATGGGACTATTTGTGTCCTCCATTATTCCCCTTGCATGTATCCTTTCTTGGGGCACCATTTTTAACCCTTTTCGTTAAAACACGAACATTCGGGAACTGAAGCTTGATAACAAAAACATTGGTGCAACTGTCTTGAATGTTGTTTGTTTGAGTATGTGTGATTGTACTTGTTTCTCTGTTAGGTTAGCTGGTTTACTTTCTCGTATTGCATTGCATTATGTATGTTGCATGGAGTTACTGCATTTTTAGCAATGAACAAATGTTAGTAATATAGCTTTTCATGTTATTTTACACTTTTATTTATGTTAATAAGGTTCGATGATGTAGATCTTAGGGGAAACATGATGAAACAAAGTTGTTTATTGAAATATTGGATGCAAAAGCTATTCCTATATTCTTCACTATCATGTCTTATCACTATTAATTTTTCTTCCAAAACACCTGGGGCAATAAAAATCATTTTTATCCCCACCTTATTTCTTCTATCTATTTCCATCAAATTTTCGATTGTCGATTGACTTCTTCTATCACCCCATCGACACTCGAGGGGGAATCCTTCATTCTACTAATTTTTCTTCAAAAATTTACTTGTTTATGCTTGTCTACTATGTTTGAAGTGACGTCACTTACTTCACCTCAAACAGGGGCAAATGTAGACACCTAAATTCCACTTATGTAGTCTTATTGCTCAAAGTGCACACTAATTAATCTCATTCTTACCATTTCCATTATAATTAGTGATTTTCTGCTAATTAACTAATGTTTCCCTCTATTTTGGTTAATTAACGATGCTTTTTTGATTAACTAACCTCTATCACATTCTGGATGCCAATTGATGACACATCGTTAGTTATAATCCTCTTCCAGACAAACAATTAGTGATTATTAGCTAATTAAGCCTATTTACCCTTGTATTTGATCAATAAACCCTATTATTGGTTAAAACCCCTCTTCCAACCATTCAAAATCACCCCTTTTCCCTCCAAGACATCTCAAAAGGCTTCAAAAGCTTATCATAGCCTCTTAATTGACCCTAAGTGGTTAATTAAGGCTCCTCACATGCTAATCACTTGTTAATTCACTAATCATGATTAACAAGCCTTAATCTACTTTATCCTTTTTAGTCCCACATGCACCAAGATGCAAGTTTTCCTCAAATAGAATGGTATAGAAAGGAAATCAGATATATGTTCATACTTTACACCATACTTTTATTAGTATATCATATAACAAATATGATTAAGAGCCTTACTTCCTTCTTGGATTAGCTTGCTCAATCTTTGCATCCAATCTTCATGTTGGTTAGTAGAGGGATATCTAATATGGCCTTGTAGCCATTGTTAGAGAGATCCTCTCACCATTTTTGGAGTAGCAACAACCATAATTTGATTTCCCTTAGATCTAATTAGGTCTATGTTAATTAGTAATCATCTCACATAGTAAGGATGCTTGTAGATTAGATGTTTGATTTCATTTAGTTTCCATTAATGCTTGATTTTAAGCTTTGATTATGATGTTTCATTCTTAAACTTAAGCTTGGCTCTAGGCTACTATGTTGATTATCTTTATTAGTTAGTCATATTGCAAAAGTTTGGGTGATCACATTTTGTATAAAGTGCCAGTGCGCATAGCTATATTGGGTAATAAAAAGACTACAAAGGGCCATCAAGGATACGTTTTGGTTTGTGCCATCCTCTTTGGTATGCGCAACAATTCAAGAAACAATTTCAACAACGAGGCTCTGCTAGGTCATTTCCAGCTTGTTTCAATTATTAGACCAACCTAGAACATTACACAAAGTAAAAGATCAACTAAGTCATCGTCTCTCGTATTACAATGACTTTTATCTATTATTACGAATAATTATTTATCATTGTTTAGTGGTTATTATTGATATTGCTGCAATTAGCCTTAGAAACTAATTGATTATGATAATCTACCATTGGTTACTACCCCTATAAGAATTAACCATTTAGGTTAAATAGAATGAGTGAAATATTTCATGCCTCCTGTAAATTGATATGTGTTGTGTCAATTGTGTATGATATTGTGCCAAAAAGTTGTATTTATGCCTAGGAATTTGAAACTGTAGATTTTTTTTCAATTTTTTACCTCAAGGTAAAAATGAATGGTATGGTCAGGACCATCGGTATGGTCTTCAACCTTTTGCACATATTTTGATGTCCTCCTTTGACCCTTTGGTGCCACAGGCTTAGTACATCCATACAACAGATTCCCTTTGGATTCCCTCTATCCTTGTAGTAGTCTTCCGACTCACAGATTCGTAGGCCATTAACGTTGCCCCTGTTGAGGCTGTGTTATGTTCCCTACCAATGTGTTTTGAAGATTATTACCATGTTTAGCTTATGTTTTTGACATGGTCATTTTAGACTTCATGTCTTTCTCTGGGGCATCATTTTCCATTTCTCATCTCTTCTCTTCCCATCCTTTCATCTTTTCATCTTTCATCCATTTATCTCTTTCAAACTCGTGATCGATTCCCTTTTAGGTCATCAATCCCTAGTTTGATGGGGATCACCTCATCATATAATTCTGCATCTTTAACATCCTTATCTATCACATCTTGTTTTTTTCTTGTGACTTTCCTACACCAAACCACTCAACAAAAAGGGGAAAATGTAGACACCTAAAATCAACACCAATAATTCCTATATCTGCATTCGCTTAAGTCTCCAGATTATATTATCATCTTTAATCCTATATCCTAAGTCTTATTTCTCCCCATTATATTTACTCCCCATAAATATTATTCTATAACTGTAAAATCATGTTTTACTCCTCTTAAAACCACCTAAACCACTTAGAAACCAAAATAAAATAAATCCAAAACAAAATAAGTAACTTCTCAATCATTTCATAACCCATTACCCGTATAACCTCTTTCTAACACCCATACTTCATCAAAACAACCAAAAATCATCTTCATACTCTCAAAAAATTATCTATTGTCTTGGATCAAATTCTAATTTAAGCCTAGACAAGGTCATTGGCCTAAGACATGTTCAACTAATGAATTTATCCATAGACCGATGAACATGTCCCTGGTACTTGCAACAATCATCTTTTCAAATGCACAAGTTACCTTGTTGTATACAACAATGCTTCATAACTAAGTAAATTATTTGCTCTTAAAACTTCAATAAAAAGATATTGTGCTAATTTAACTGCCCCCTAAATGTAATAATGCACCTATATGTTTATAGATTTGCTAAATTCAAAATAACATCTCATTGGATGTGCCAACATGTACCAAGTGGTAAAAGTTGAAAAATCTAGACAAGAACCTTGGGGGACCCAACATAAGGGTCAAAGGGCCCACCAATAATGGGGATGAAAACTACAGTGGTATGGTTATGGAAAAATAGAATCATATTGTTGTAGTCCTAGAAAAATACCCAAACAACAAAAATTAGTTGAAATAGAGAGAAACGAGGGTGAAGAGAGAAAAGAGGAGGAAGGGGAAATATACAGGGTCATACAAAGAAGTGTGGGGAATCCTCGAGAGAAAGATAAATTATTAAGTGTCAAAAGTCACATAAACACAAGGGAACATGACGAAATTAAAATAAACACAAGGAACAAACCCAAATATGATTGCAATTTTGACCAATAACAATACTCGCCCATACCAAAATGAGGTGTCTATATTGTGGATTTTAGAACCTACTTTTTTCTTGAAAATAATTCTTTTAGCCAAATTACATTTTGTATCTAGATTGAGGCTGCTATATGTCATGAGACAATGAGATATTAGAGAAGAAGATAATGTATTTATTAATCATTATGATATGTGACAAATATAAGATAGGCACCTTAAGATTGATTTCTTTAAATAAATGTATATATATATTCACTTTTTTATTTGTTCTTGTTAGCTCAAGTGAGCCTAATATTTTATTTGACAACTTTATATTCAAATCATACCACAATGATATGTAGATGTGTTGGTTAAAGGCTACTAGGTATACCCAACCACTGCGCCATCCATTTTCTAATCTTATTGGGCATTCCTAACTTGCAATTAAGACTATTTAACAGGTTGAATTGGTACGTGAGAGGTTTGGATCCTATTTGTGTCCCGGTTTTAAAATAAATAGCATGCTTTTAGTCAATACCCAAATTACTAGGAAAATTAAAGGAAATCATTTAAAACTTAATAAAGTTTGTAATGCCATAGACTTAAAAAAAAAGTAAATCAAGTTTATTACAAAATATCACCTTGCCCTATGATTTGATAACTTTGAAACTTTATATTTAAATTTTACTGTGCTAATTTTTGTAACTTTTCATACAACTACAAATCTACAAATGGTGCACTACTATTTACCATGCCATCCCACGTTTATGCAAATGAAATAACCTCTCTAACTAGATGGTACCCAAATATCAACATCAACTCAATCACTTTGCAAACATGTCTTTTATAAGGGGTACAAAAAATAATAGAATCTCAACGAAAGTGGCATCAAGCATGGTGGTGATCTGATTTTTCTAAGGTTAGCATATGGAGACATTTACACATGTTTTTCATAATCCAATTATCACATCCACTTGTTGAATGAAGAAACATTGGGTATTATCCTTACAACTCTAAATTCCCCTTTGTAATTTAACATTTTATTGCTTTCCTATGGTCTATATTAGCCCATATTATGTAGTTGGATTTGTAAAAAAATAGTAAATATGAATTGGATATAATTTGAAATGTGTGTGGTTAGTGTGTTGTATCTGTTAAGTTATATTGACTTTTACATGCTCCATTATTATTGGCATTGATGTTTGCCTTAACTTGAAATTGTGCTCCACTAGAGGCAAGGGAATTGGTCACATATTTAATCACATTGGCCTCTAAAATATTGATCTCAACATTTCTAAACATGTGAAAAACTTCTTTGAGAGATTGGTAAGTGTTAAAAACTACCTTTCCCTTGACATGTATAAGTATGCTTTGGTAAAATATGCTTATAAGTTCACTTTCATGCAACTTATGAGTCACATATGAAACTACAGTCTCAAATCCAAGCACATACTCACTAATAGTCTCATTGATACATTTTATTAATTGATACATTTGTGTAAAGGTAACCTTCATGCTAATGTTGATTGGAAAATGTGTAAGGAAATCATTAATTATTGTGGTAAAATCATGTACTGATCCAAAAGATAACACATAAAATCAATCATTTGCATAATCCTTAAAAATTCTAAGAAATATCTTGGTCAATAATGTATCACTGTGTTCAAAGTCTAAGAAAAAGGAGTAAACTGACACAAGGCGGTGAGATGGATCTCCTTCTCAATGTATAATTCAAACTTTGGAGCAAAAACACTTTTTAGAAAGGGGTAAGTGAACATGCCATAAGCCAAAGGGTTAAACAATATATCATTGTAAGTGACATTATTGCATGGATTGGGTACCTTGTGATAAGAACTTAATTTAATTTTTGTAGTCCATGCACAATATTCATCATAGCAATAGTTACAAATGAAGGAATACAAGTAGTAGTGAATTCAGTTAAAAAAGAAACATTAGACAAAACATAGACATAAAAAACATTGTCCTTAATAAAAGGGATTTGATAAGCATGTTGATAAGTAGGAAGACATTTGTGAAGGAGGAAGAACTTGAGCAACGTGAGAATCAAGAGAAGCTTTAACAATAATAGAAAAACTAGGATGAACAATATTAGAAGAAAAATGTGAAATGCCTACATGAATAGGTAAAGAAAGTGATCCTTGAAGTGTTCCGTCATCATTACTAGCAGTCAAATATCCATGTTCATATTAACTGTATTATATTTTATAACAACCCTATTAGTAGTCTTTTGACCTTGGGATTGAAATTGGAGATCTAGTAGTATATTCAACTAATCAACTATTTCGATGGGATTTTTCAAAAGGTGTTTTCTAAGGTTGACTAAGCCTTGAAGTGTTTCTTGGATATTTAAAGCAACTTGTTTTCTTTTATTACTTTCACATTCATTACAACTTATGGACCATTCATAATATTATCATTCAAATAATTATCAATACTAAGAAAAGGTACAATTCCAATATCATCATGAACATCATTGTGAGTGACCATTTTATTTTCACTCAAGCTCTATATTATTATTTAAAGGAATTCCAAAGAAGATCAATTAGGCTGGAATTTAATCTAGTACCTCTTCTAGTTGAAGTCTTCAAACTAATCACCCAAGATGACATACATGATATGGCATTTAAAGAGAAATATTCAACCAATGCCACACACACTACCTATGAAATTAGAACAAATAAAACAAATCATATGGCAATTGAGTCTATCATTAAGAGATAAAACCTAATCCCTAAAAGGTGAAGGGAATTCAATATGATAAATAAATATGAGAGAAGAAATACTTCACTTTTTTTATATAATCATAAAATAAAGAAATGAGATACATAAAATAACACAATGCACAAGATATATCCTGGGAAACCCTTTCAAGTAAAAACCTAGCACAATAACTTATCTCCTTATTATATTAACTCAATTTTTTTAACATACAATAGTTTACTTCTCATTTTTTCTCTATCCTACTATACTTCCAACTATATGTAAGCACATAAGTAGGTAACCATAATAGCAGTATTATAAAATAATGGGTACCAAAGCTGCGACCCAAGAATACAACCCATAATGGTTCCCCATAAATATGAGTTATCTAACCGCCCATAATAATATAGGTTTAAAATACATATATGGACTTGAATCCTATAAAGGGGAACCCAATTTTTTTTCATGGGGGTAACCCCCCATTCGAGGAGATGTCCCAGAGCCCATAAGTTGTGTCAGGCTATACAGTCTATAAGAGTGTAACAGATGGAAAATATAAAACACATTTCCAACATTCTCCCACTTGTTGAATACTTTCCATAAGGGGTTTCAAGGTCATATAGCTAGCATCTTAGTGCAATCAAGCCCATTTGGTGTGATTGCACAACATGGGACCATCTCTCAAGCTGTGGGACTTGCAGACTTGAGATGGACCTCTAGAGAAGGTTGGTTCCTGCTTCCTAAACTACCTGCCACAAGCTACTCCAGTGCAGGAAAAACCTATCTAATCCTAATCTAACCATTCCAAGGAGACAGGGAGAGAGAGAGAGAGTGAAAGAGAGCCTACACTAAGCGGTGATACAATAGAAAAGGAAGTGGTGAGATACTCTGTTGAGGGAGGATGAAAACATGGGAAAAAGGAGATGAGGGAGGTCAGAACAAAAGTGACACAGACCCAGATCCAAATCCACCATTGAAAATCGACAAAACATGACATCTTACACCTGCAAATGTGAAATACATGCACATGGAAACAAACACGAAATGGAGAGGCACAGAGAAACAACAAAACATGAGAAAGGGTTGAAGAACACCACAAAAACATGATTTTATTGCTCTATGAGGTGCACGGACCATTACATGGATGCTCAGAAGCATAAAATCAACTTTCCAGGCATAGGAGAAGGCTTACAACTCAAATGGAGTTGGGAAACAAATTTTACAGAGTTTCCCCACACCCAGAATGTCTCTCCTTCTCAAATGAGAAGTGTTTACAATATATAGACGATGAAGGTGAGAGAGAAAGAAAAAACTCAAACTCTCTCTGAAAGCTCAACCACCAACCATTAATGCCCTGCAAATCCACCTACAATCTGTCAATTCTGGTTCCCCATGTCTGTTTGGCATGTTGAAGAAGGAAGAAAGGCGGATCAAATCAAATCTGATCTGGTTGTTGAAGCAATCAGATCATACATTAATGGCATGAAAGATGTTTTCCTATTTTTCACCCACCTAACCTTTCAAAATTAAATTTTTAGGCTTCCATGGCATAGAGGAGGTTGAGACCTTTCCAAAAGTACAAAATTTGTTGAATTTCAAGCATTGGATCGAAAGATATGCCCATTTGAATATTTGAATCGAATCCATACAAAAATGGCAAAAAATAAGTTTTGCAAAGTGGATCCGTGGGCCCGAAAAATACAATTTTCTGTGCTTTTGCCTGAAAAAATATGCAAAAATTACAAAACCTCCCACAGCTCTGCAAGCCTGGAAATTCACTTTTTCCCAAAAGGCAAGCCTGCAACCTTCTCATTTTCCATTTGGAAAAAAGCCTCCCGGGCTTGGGCCCGCACTTGCAAACTGCTTTTATGAAAGTTGCAAAAAATCCTTCCAACTCAAAAAATCCCGCAGCCTTTGCACAATTCACATTTCCCAAAAGTCATCTTCAGCCTCACCGGTCCAAATTTTACTTTGTGGAAAAAATTCTTCCCCAGGCCCCTGGCCCGCTTTTTTGGCAAAAAATCCTTCCAGGAGGCCCGCCTCCATCTACATGTAATTTGGCCTGACACGTGGCTTCCTTCCCGCTTTGACCTGAAACATGGCCACGTGTTTGGATACATGTTTAGGGACCCTTTTGGATTTTTCCTTTGAAGTTGCGTTGAAGAGACACGTGGCTCCTTCCGGCTTTCACCCTCATATTTCTTTGTGTTTTGGCTAAGTCCCTTTTGTTTAGCGAGGGCCATATGTCTAACCTAGACACGTGGAGGCTCAGCGCATATTGGGAGACTACCTCTATGGATTTTTCTTTTGAAGTTGTGCACCTAGATGAGACATGTGGAGGCATTCCATTGCTTTCCTTCAGATATTTAGCTGATTTAGGGCCTGAGAAACAACAATTTTTTGACTCTGACCACGTGGCGGGTTCATGCTAGTTTGGGAACCTCCCTTTTAGGGATTCTTACCTTTGAAGTTGTGCTGAGATGACACGTGGAGGCTTCCACTCGGCCTCCCATACTTATAATTTTCAATGGCTGGTTCAAATTTTTGGACTCTTAACCATGTGGAGATTTGGCGCTAGTTACAAGGGACTGGCCTTTAGGCCCAACCTTTTGAATTTGCACCATTGAGGCATGTGAACCTTCTGCTGGATCTTCCCTGTTTAGACTTTTCAACCGGGTTATGCCCCTTCGACTTCTTCTTTTTGGGCCTGGGACACATGGAAGCTCCGCACTCATTTGGGGAACCACCCTTTGGTTTTGACCCTTGAAGGTGTGCTGTTGAGACACGTGGAGGCTTTGGCCGGACCCTTTCATACTTAGTCAATTTAAATGGCTCTATGTCCCTTTTTGACTTTTTGGACTTTCTGAACGTGGAGAGTTGACGCTAGTTTGGAACCCTAACTCTTTGGGCCTATCCTTTGAAGTTGTGTTGTTGAGACATGTGTGGAGGCTTCCACTGCTCCTCCTATACTTAGCCGATTCAAAAACGTCCTGCTTTGTACCCATCTTTTGACCCTGACTACGTGGGAGAACTAACACTTGTTTGAGTCTCTGCCTTGGGCTCTCATTTAAAATTGAATCGTCACCGATGAGACACATGGTTCTTTCACGCTTTTGATTGAGACTTTTCAATGCTCATTTTGTGTCCCTTTTCAGACTTGGAACACATGGAAGCTCCGCACACATTTGGGGTCTCCATTTTGATGTGCCCTTTTGGAATTGCACCAAGATGACACATGGCACCTTCCATGAGTCTGTTGTTCAGCCCCGAGTCGACTCGTATGTGGCTAAGTCTGAAAACTTTGAGCCTTTCCCCATTTTCCTCCTGTGAGCCTTTGGCCTCTTTTGACGTTGTTTGATCCTTTGTCGAACCTGCTCCTCCATTGTAGAGTCCCGCTTGTAACCTGACTTTAAATTTGAAATGTGTGCTCGCAATACTGAGTGGACCCTTCGATTATCTCCTGTGCAGGGTATGTTTGATCAATGCCCATTTCTCGGGGGAAAAATTCATAACAGTTTGGTGACTCACGTGGGACATCTGCCTGCTAGATGGAGACCATTAGCCTTGAAGCATTCATTGGGCATGGATGTCATGAATGATAGCTTGGTATTGATCTACTTGCTTTGAAACTTGAGTTGTGAATTACCTGCACCCTGTCTGACGCTGAACCTACCCCGTTGTCTGCACTCTCAATTTTTTCAGGAAGATCATGGAGATGAGGTTCTGAGAGTAAAAAATTGTGTTGACCTGGGGCTTTCACCTGTCCTTGGAAATGGACTCTCCTGCACGAGCAACAAACACCAAACAACACACTTTGTACAAATCTGAACTGAAAATCATACATGCTCGATTTAGAGAACATGCAAAATGTGCAAAAGCACTTATGGGTTTGCTGAAAGTAAAATCTGCACATCCATACTCCTACACTAACCAGAGACAAGACCCTTATCAAAGTCTCAAAAACATGCTGAATCTCTGACATGTTAGGGAAAAGTAGAAATGCTCCTTTGACCTGTTTTCCTCACCTTTGGAAATTGGGACACACGAGCTGAGCAAAACATGGTTCTTTCCACTCGTTTAGAATTTGCAATGGCCGACTTTGTCCCTTTTTGAACCTAGGACATGCGGAAGCTCTGCGCACATTTGGAGTCTCCGTTTTGATGTGCCCTTTTGGAATTGCACCAAGCTGATGTGTGGCGCCTTCTACGAGTCTTTTTTTAGGACCTGAGTCGACTCGTATGCGGCTAAGTCCAAAAATTTTGAGCCTTTCCCTGTTTTCCTCCTGTGAGCCTCTGGCCTCTTTTGACGTTGTTTGATCCTTCACTGAACCCACTCCTCCAGTGTAGAGTCCCGCTTGTAACTTGATTATTGGATTTGAAATGTGGGCTCACAATAAAAGCTGAACCCTTTGATTATCTCCTGTGCAGGGTCGTGTTTGATCAATTTTTCCGAGGGGCAAAATTGGGATAATAGTTTGGTGACTCACGGGGACATCTGCCTGCTAGATGAAGAGACAGTAGCCTTGAAGCATCCATTGGGCATGGAGTCATGAATGATAACCTGGTACTGATCTTTTGCTTTGAAACTTCTTCTTGGTGACCTTGAGCCTGTTGCCTTTCCTGCACTCTCTTTGAATATTGAATGAGAGTGAAACCCTGACCTGGGGTCTTTCACACTAAAAATTAACTCCCTCAAATCCAATTTTAGTTGCTCTATAGGTTCATTTGAAATTAGCAACTGTTACAGGAAACTATGGGTCTATCACCATGAATACTGAAGGGATTGGTGCATAGAGCAATACAAACACCAACACACTATGTACAAAAAACTTGAAAATCATACATGCCTCAAGTGGAACATGTAGAGTGTGCACAAGCACTTGTTCTACTAAAAGAAAATCTACTCCTACTCCTACACTAACCAGAGAGAAAGGGGACTCAAAAAAATCCTACAACTGGCAGGGAGAAGTAGCTTCCCTTTCTCAAAAGGGGCAGCCATGCAAATGATTTGACATTGAATATGGCTGCTTGTATGAGTGAAAAACTGACTATAAGTCGATCCTCCACCCAAATCATCAAGGTGTCAACTGGAAACAAGAAAAATACCTCTTTTAGTTGCTCTATATTTGGATTGAAGAGGCATTGCAGCTGATCCTTGGTACTTTGATATTCATCCTCATGCCCTGAAGTGGGCATGAATGGTTTTGGCTTCTCCCTTGGCTCCAATGAAGCCAAGTACCTGATTGGGCATGGTCTGATCTAATGGATGTGCCCATTGCTCTGAATTTCAACTCCAAGAATGGAGTCTTCTTGCTGACCTTCTTGGGTGGATGGTGTGGAGAGAGATGGGATCCTTGCCATTTCCTTCCTCCTCTTGAGAAGAACATGGAAGATTAAGATCCTCCAACCTTGGTTCCAGAGGGCTGTTAAGAACAAGTTGTTGTCCTTGAATGCTCTCCTTTATGGCAGCAGGCTTGTGCTTGGAGGGTGGAAGATGGAGAAGAAAATGATGTGATCTCCATGGGCTCATCTCCATCAAATAAATCCTCCAAGTCGGACAGATAATCTACCTCCTTGTTGTCTTGTTGCACGTGCTTGACCTCCTCCATGGTGTCCTCTTGATCTGAAACTTGCTCACCATGGTTCCCCATCTTCTCAAACATGAATTTTGAAAGCTCAAACTCTTCTTCAACATTAGAGCTTGAAGGGGATGAAGTGGGAGGAAGAACTGAAGGTTCTTCTGTGGCCTGCTCCACACTTGGAGCCTCTGAAACTGTATGGTTCTCCTCCAGAACTGGAATGTACTCCTCTTCTTTTGGATTTGGAGTAGCTTCTTCTTCCCTCTGCTTGTGTTTTCCTGAAGCTTCCACCACTTGTGGCTTGACCACAGCCTCCTCCCTAGGCTTAACCAACAAGGGAATCTTTGTAAACCCAAATCTGGCAGCCCAACTCTTCATATTTTCTATCATTTCTTCTCTGTTGGGTTCCTCTTCTTGTTGTTCTCCTTGACTGGTTTTTGGAGTATCTCCCTGACATGGACTTGGGAGAGTAGGAGGAGTGGTGGATGGGGTCTCCACTAGTTTTTGCCTTGTTTGTGGTGGAGGGGAAGGCATTGATTTTGGCTCTTGTGGAGGGGACTTAGATTTGGAAGGGAAAAGGGAAGAGGAAAAAAGATGAGATGGAAGACTAGAAGATGGAGAAGGAAAATAAACACGTGGGGCTAGCAGATGGGAGCTTGGAAGCTTGACTCATGAGATGGTGCTGAAATGATTGGGGAATGGGGAGGAAATCACTAGATGATGGTGTGGACTTACCCATTGACAAGGCTGTCCTAACACCACGTTCATATGCCTCAATCTCCTCAATCCACTATGCAAGTTGGGGCAACATTTCAATCATGAAGTCAAGCTTCTCCTGAGGGCTGTAATGTCTTGGCATAGGGCCGACCCATGGACAAGGTGCCCTGCAACCAATCCTGAATGCTTTCATCTGTGTTGTAGCCCTTGAATGCACCATGCATGCCTCCATTCTTTGAATCTTCTCCAGCAAATCAACATTCTCAGTTTGACTATTGTCATCATGGAATGCGTACCCTTTCTCTTGTTAAGCTCCATGGCCAAAATGGTTTTGACACTGCTCATATGGGTAAGCATGATGGTTCTGAATCTGATCATAATGCTGATCTGGAGGAGTCATGAAATACATTGGAGGTGGACTGCACTGCTATTGCTGCAAGTGTGAATTCCAAGATGGAAATGAAGTCATGATTGCACAACTTCATGGAATGGAAGAAAATGAAAGATGTGGAAAGAATAATGGATGAAAATGGATGGGAGAAGGTCTGCAACTTCAGAGGATGGGTTGTTGACCAGATGGAGTCACCAGATGTGCTTTGCATGTGCCTCAAAAGGATGAATCTCACCAAGAACACATCAACTTAATGAAATGAAGTGGTAAGGTGCTTCAGACCTGTCCCATTGGTGCCAAAACTGTTAGTGCAAAATCACAACACCCCCGAATGGCCTTGGATCTGAGTGGGGCATTCGGTGTGATTGCACAACATGGGACCATCTCTCAAGCTGTGGGACTTGCGGACTTGAGATGGACCTCCAGAGAAGGTTGGTTCCTGCTTCCTAAACTACCTGCCACAAGCTACTCTAGTGCAAGTAAAAACCTATCTATCCTAATCTAACCATTCCAAGGAGACAGGGAGAGAGAGAGAAAGAGAGCCTACACTAAGTGGTGATACACCAGAAAAGGAAGTGGTGAGATACTCTACTGAGGGAGGATGAAACAGGGGAAAAAGGAGATGAGGGAGGTCAGACAGAAGTGACACAGACCCAGATCCAAATCCACCATCAAAACTCCATGAAACATGACATCTTACACCTGCAAACATGAAATACATGCACAGGAAACAAACATGAAATGGAGAGGCACAGAGAAACAACAAAACATGAGAAAGGGTTGAAGAACACCACAAAAACATGATTTTATTGCTCTATGAGGTGCACAGACCATTACATGGATGCTCAGAGGCATAAAATCCACTTTCCAGGCATAGGAGAAGGCTTACAACTCAAATGGAGTTGGGAAACAAATTTTACAGAGTTTCCCCACACCCAGAATGTCTCCCTTCTCAAATGAGAAGTGTTTACAATATATAGATGATGAAAACTAGAGAGAAAGAAGAGAAACTCAGTTCTGCTCTTAAAGCTCAACCACCAACCATCAATGCCCCTGCAAATCCACCTACAATCTATCAATTCTGGTTCCCCATGTCTGTTTGGCGTGTTGAAGAAGGAAGAAAGGTGGATCAAATCAAATCTGATCTGGTTGTTGAAGCAATCAGATCATACATTAATGGCATGAAAGATGTTTTCCTATTTTTCACCCACCTAACCTTGTCAAAATTAATATTTTAGGCTTCCATGGCATAGAGGAGGTTGAGACCTTTCCAAAAAGTCTTCTCTTGCTCAAATTTGAGCTTCCAGTCAAAAGATATGCCCATTTGAATATTCTGCATCGAGATCTGTACAAAAATGGCAAAAATGTAATCTTTGCAAAGTGGATCCGGGCCCGAAAATACAAACTGCCTTTTTGCACAAAAAGACACAAAAATCACAAAACCTCCCGCACCCTTCCGCCCAAAATTCACTTTTTCCCAAAATCCCTGCAAGCCTGCAACCTTCTCATTTTCCATTTGGTGAACAAACCTCCTCAGGCTCGCGGGCCCGCACTTGCAAACTGCACTTTTATGAAAGTTGCAAAAAATGCAAAAAACTCCTGCGGCCCCGCAAATTTTCATTTCCCAAAAGTCATCTTTCCAAGGCCTACATTTTCCACTTTGGTGAAAAGTCTTCCCCAGGCCCCTGGCCGGCCCGCTTTTGGCAAAAATCCTTCCAAGGCCCACCTCCCCGCATGTAATTTAGGCTTTGGATTGTTCACGGATGGCTTACTTTTATACCTTTTCAAAACAAAAGCCAAAAAATTCAAACTTCCTTGCCTTCCCACTTTGACTTGAAACATGGCCACGTGTAGAGCTGGCACATGTTTGAGGACCTGCTTTTGGATTTTTGTTTTGAAGTTGCGCTGAAGAGACATGTGGCTCTTTCGTGGCTTTGCTCTATTTCTTTGTGTTTTGGCTAAGTCCCTTTTGTTTGGTGGGGCCATATGTCTGACCCGAGACACGTGGAGGCTTAGCTTATTTGGGAGACTACCTCTAGATTTTACCTTTGAAGTTGTGCTGAGAGACACGTGGAGGCTTCCGCTGATCCTTCTTATACTTAGCCGATTTGGGCCTACTCTCCCCATTTTTGGACTCTGACCACATGGTGAGTTAGCGCTATTTGGGTCCCACTTTGATTATTCCTTTGAAGTTGCACCGATGAGACACGTGGAGGCTTCCACTGGCCTTTATACTTAGCCAATTAAATGGCAGCTTGGCTCTGTCTCCTTTTTGAACCTTGGACCACGTGGAGTTGGCGCTAGTTTGGGACTGGCCTTTGGGCCACCTTTGAATTTGTGTCCATTGAGGACATGTGGCACTTTCCACTGGCTCTTTATTTAGACTTTTCAACTTCTGATTCTGTCCCCTTTTGACTTCTTCTTTTTGGGCCTGGGACACGTGGAAGCTCCATGCTCATTTGGGGGACCACCTTTGGCTTCAACCCTTGAAGGTGTGCCATTGAGACACGTGGAGGCTTCCACCGGTCCTTTCATACTTAGTCGATTTTGGCCAGCTCTGTCCATTTGAATTTTTGGACTTTTGGACACGTGGGAAGCTGGTGCTAGTTTGGGGACTTCCACTCTTGGGCTCTTCCTTGAATTGTTACACCGATGAGGCATGTGGAGGCTTCCACTGACTCTTCTATACTTAAGATTTGGGCCTGCTGCCATTTGTCTCCTTTTCAACTGTTGCATAATGAAACCTTCTGACTACGTGGAGAGCTGGTGCTAGTTTGAGTCTCCACCTGGGCTCTCACTTTTAAAATTACTGCCATTGAGACATGTGGAGACATGGTTCTTTCTGCTCATTTGGACTTTTTTGGCTGACTTTGTCCCTTTTGAGGCTTGGGACATGTGGAAGCTCAACGCACATTTGGGGAACTCCATTTTTGATGTGCACCTTTTGGAATTGCATCGAGCTGACACATGGCACCTTCCATGAGTCTATTGTTCGGCCCCGAGTCAACTCGTATGTGGCTAAGTCCAAAAACTTGAGCCTTTTCCCATTTTTCCTCCTGTGAGCCTCTGGCCTCCTTTGACGTTGTTTGATCCTTCACTCGACCCTACTCCTCCATTGTAGAGTCTTTCCTGTAACCTGACTATTGGATTTGAAATGTGGCTTGGCTCATTTACTGAGCTGACCCTTTGATTTCTTCTATGCAGGGTCATGTTTGATCAATTTTTCTTGAGGGGGAAAAAATTGGGATAACAGTTTGGTGACTCACGGGGACATCTTGCCTGCTAGATGAAGAGACCTGTAGCCTTGAAGCATTACATTGGGCATGGATTCATGAATGATAGCCTAGTACTGATCTTTTGACATTTGAAAATGGCCGATGAGCCTGCACTTGCTGACCCTAAACCCCCATGTGGAAGCTTGCACTCAAATTGATTTTAGAAATCATCCCTTTCTGAGACTTAAAAAATTGCAATTGTTGATGAGGAAACTGTGGGGCTTTTCCAAGACCCTCTTGCACTAGAGCAATTACAAACAACAACTATGTACCCTTTGGGATACAAAAGCTACATGCTCTTGGGGACATGCAAAGTGTGTAAAAGCACTCTGAAAGAAAACACTCATTCCCACTAACCACAGAGAGAGATTCTTGAGAAAATCTTGGACATTGCATCTAGAAAATTGTGTAGATGAGCATGAGGCTTCCACTGATTTTAAAATTGTTTGGGCTAACCACGTTTTGTCTCTGTTTTGGACTTTTCAACTGGCCGACCCTATGTCCCTTTTTGGATCATGTGACACGTGGAAGCTTAATGCACATTTGGGGTCCCTCTCACTTTTGAAGTGCCTTTTGGAATTCATCGAACTACATTTTTTGAGCCTTTTGGTCTGCCTTCTGTGAGTCTGTTGTTTGGCCCCGAGTCGACTCATATGCGGCTAAGTCTGAAAACTTCGAGCCTTTCCTCATTTTCCTCCTATGAGCCTCTGGTTTCATTTGATGTTGTTGATCCATTTCCGACCCTACTCCTCCATTGTAGAGTCTTGCCTAACCCTGAGATATTGGATTTGAAATGTGTGCTCGCAGGATACTGAGCTGACCCTTAGGTTTTCTTCTGTGCAGGGTCATGTTTGATCAATTTTTCTTGGGGGAAAAATTGGGATAAAAGTTTGGTGACTCACAGGGACATCTGCCTGCTAGATGAAAGACCAGTTGCCTTGAAGCATCCATGGGCATGGAGTCATGAATGATATCCTTGATATTACGATTGCCTGACTTACTGCTGACCCTAAACCTGAACCTATCACACTCTCAATTTTTTTAGTTGCTCTATATTTTTGGTTCTGAGATTAGAAATTGTTGATTGACCTCTCTCACCATGAATGAAATGGACTGGCACGAGCAACAAAACACCACAACACAAACTTATGTAAAAACTAAAAATCATACATGCCTCCAAGTGGGATATGTAGAGTGTGAAAAGGCACTTGTTTTACTAAAAGAAAATATAATCCTACTCCTACACTAACCAGAAAAAGGGAAAATCTAAACAAATCCTTGCAATAGGCAGGGAGAAATAGCTTCCCTTTCTCAAAAGGGAAGCCATGTAAATGATTTGGCACTGAACATGGCTGCTTGTATGAGTGAAAAACTGACTAAGATTCGATCCTCCACCCATATCATCAAGGTATCAACTAGAAACAAGAAAAATACCTCCTCAAGTTGATTGGCATTGGACTTGAAGAGGCATGATAGTGACCCTTGGTACTTTGATACTCATCCCCATGCCCTAAAGTAGGCATGATTGGTTATGGCTTCTCCCTTGGCTCCAATGAAGCCAAGTACCTGATAGGGCATGGTCTTGTCCTTTGAATTTTTTCATTGCTCTGAATTTCAACTCCAAAAATGGAGTCTTCTTACTGACCTTCTTGGATGGATGGTGTGGGGCAGATGGGATCCTTGTGCTCTTTTCCTTTCTCCTCATGAGAAGAACATGGAAGATTCATATCTTCCAACCTTGGTTCCAAAGGGCTATTATGAAGTGCAGGTTGTTGTCCTTGAATTCTCTCCTTCATGGTAGCAGGCTCATGTGCTTGGAAGGTGGATGATGGAGGAGAAAATGATGTGATCTCACGGGGCTCCTCCCCATCAAAATAATCTTCCAAGTCAGACAGATAATCTACCTCCTTGTTGTCCTGCTGCATGTGCTCGACCTCCTCCATGGTGTCCTCCTGATATGAAACTTGCTCACCATGGTTCCCCTCATCTTCAAACATGAAGTTTGAAAGCTCAAACTCTTCTTCAACATTAGAGCTTGAAGGGGATGAAGTGGGAGGAAGAACTGAAGGTTCTTTTGTGGCCTGCTCCTGCACTTGGAGCCTCTAAAACTGTATGGTTCTCCTCCAGAACCGGAATGTACTCTCTTCTTTTGGATTTGGAGTAGATCTCTTCTTCTTCCCACTCCTTGTGTAGCTTTGTAACTCCTGTTCAGAAAAAGCTTCCACCACTTGTGGCTTGACCTAACCTCCTCCATAGGCTTAATCAAGAAGGGAATCTTTGTAAACCCAAATCTGGCAGCCCAACTCTTCATATTTTCTATCATTTCTTCTCTATTGGGTTCCTCTTCTTGTTGTTCTCCTTGACTGGTTTTTGGAGTCTCTCCCTGACATGGACTTGGGAGAGTAGGAGGAGTGGTGGATGGGGTCTCCACTAGTTGTTTCCTTGTTTGTGGTGGAGGGGAAGGCATTGATTTTGGCTCTTGTGGAGGGGACTTAGATTTGGAAGGGAAAAGGGAAGAGGAAAAAAGATGAGATGGAAGACTAGAAGATGTGGAAGGGAAATCAACACTTGGGGCAGTAGATGGGAAGCTTGGAAATTGAACTACTGTTGAGATGGTGTTGCTTGAGGGAAGAGGAGGAAATCACTAGATGATGGTGTAGGACTTACCCATTGACAAGGTTTCCTGACACACATTCGTAGGCCTCTATCTCCTCAGCCCACTGTGCAAGTTGGTGAAACATCTCAATCATTAAGTCTATCTTCTCCTGCTGGCTGAAATGTCTTGGAATAGGGCCCACCCATGGACAAGGTGCCCTATACCAATTCTGAATGCTTTCATCTGTGTTGTAGCCCTTGAATGCACCATGCTAGCCCCTATTTTTTGAATATTCTCTAGAGATCCAACATTCTCCAGTTTGACTATTGTCATTGTATGCATACCCTTGTTCCTGATAAGCTCCATAGCCAAACTGGTTTTGACACTGCTCATATGGGTAAGCATGATGATTCTGGGTCTGATCATAATGTTGATCTGGAGGAGTTGTGAAATACATTGGAGGTGGACTGCATTGCTGTTGCTGTAAGTGTGAATTCCAAGATGGAAATGAAGTCATGATTGCACAACTTCATGAATGGCAGAATATGAAAGATGTGGAAAGAAAATGAATGAAAATGGATGGAAGAAAAGGTCTGCAACTCATAGAATGGGTTGTTGACCAGATGGAGTCACCAAATGTGCTTTGCATGTGCCTCAAAAGGTTGAATCTCACCAAGAACACATCAACTTGATGAAATGAAGTGGTAAGGTGCTTCAGACCTGTCCCACCGGGCATGCCAAAACTATTGATGAAAAATCACAGCACCCCTGAATGGCCTTGGATCTGAGTGGGGCATTCAGTGTGATTGCACAACATTGGACCATCTCTCAAGTTGTGGGACTTGTAAGACTTGAGATGGACCTCCAGAGAACGTTGGTTCTTGCTTCCTAAACTACCTGCCACAAGATACTCTAGTGTAGGAAAAACCTATCTATCCTAATCTAACCATTCCAAGGAGACAAGGAGAGAGAGAGAGAGAGAGCCTACACTAAGTGGTGATACACCAGAAAAGGAAGTGGTGAGATACTCTGCTGAGGGAGGATGAAACAAGGGAAAAAGGAGATGAGGGAGGTCAGACAGAAGTGACACAGACCCAGATCCAAATCTTCCATTAAAACTCCACGAAGCACAACATCTTACACCTGTAAACATGAAATACATGCACAGGAAACAAACATGAAATGGAGAGGCACAGAGAAACAACAAAACATGAGAAAGGGTTGAAGAACACCACAAAAACATGATTTTATTGCTCTATGAGGTGCACAGACCATTACATGGATGCTCAGAAGCACAAAATCCACTTGCCAGGCATAGGAGAAGGCTTACAACTCAAAATGGAGTCGGGAAACAAATTTTACAGAGTTTCCCCACACCCAGAATGTCTCCCTTCTCAAATGAGAAGTGTTTACAATATATAGACGATGAAAACTAGAGAGAAAGAAGAGAAACTCGATTCTACTCTTAAAGCTCAACCACCAACCATCAATGCCCTACAAATCCACCTACAATCTATCAATTCTAGTTCCCCATGTCTGTTTGGCGTGTTGAAGAAGGAAAGATGGAAAAGGCGGATCAAATCAAATATTATCTAGTAGTTGAAGCAATCAGATCCTACATTAATGGCATGAAAGATGTTTTCCTATTTTTCACCCACCTAACCTTGTCAAAATTAAAGTTTTAGGCTTCCATGGTGTAGAGGAGGTCGAGATATTTCTAAGAAGTCTTCTCTTGCTCAAATCCAAGCTTCCAGTCAAAAGATATGGCCGTTTGAATATTTTGCATCGAGACTGTACAAAAATGGCGAAAATGTAATCTTGCAAAGTGGATCCGTGGGCCTGAAAATACAAACTGCACTTTTTACAAAAAATTACAAAATGTAAAAAACCTCCCGCAGCTCCGCAGGCCTGAAATTCACTTTTGCCCAAAAGTCCCCGCAAGCCCGCAACCTTCTCATTTTCCATTTGGTGAACAAACCTCCTTGGGCTCATGGGCCCGCACTTGCAAACTGTGCTTTTATGAAAGTTGCAAAAAATGCAAAAAAACTCCCGCGGCCCTGCAACTTTTCATTTCCCAAAAGTCATCTTCGGGCCCGCTGGCCCACATTTTCCACTTTGGCAAAAAGTCTTCCCCAGGCCCGCCGACCCACTTTTGGCAAAAAATCCTTCCAAGGCCCACCTCCCCACATGTAATTTAGGCCTGACACATGGCGCCTTCCGCAATTTGACCTGAAACATGGCCACATGTAGAGTTGGTGCATGTTTGGGGACCGCTTTTGGATTTTGCCTTTGAAGTTGTGCCGGAGAGACACGTGACTCCTTCCGCAACTTTGCTCTGTTTCTTTGTGTTTTCTAAATACAACGCGTCAAATCACAAAAGTTACAAAATAAGTCATGGAGATCCAACGATATTTTACCTCTAGACTCTAAGTTTTATAAGCATATTTGTGACGAGCTCTGCACTAGTCTTCTTGAAGTTGCGCAGCAAAATCACAGCACCCCTGGATGCAGATCAGGCTTCTAGGTTGATCACTCAGGCATCCAGTGTGATTGCACAACATGGAAACCTTTCTCCAAGTGTGGGACTTGAAAAACTGAGAAAGGATCTCCAGAGAAGGCTGGTTCCTGCTCCTAAACTACCTGCCACAAGCTATTCCAGTGCAGGCAAGCTAATCTAATCCTAATCTAACAATGCCAAGGAGACAGAGAGAGAGAGAGAGAAAGGAAAAGAACAAAAGCCTACACTAAAACGGTGATACACCAGAGAAGGAGAATGTTGAACCTCTATCAAAACTGCCATGGGACAAAGAGAGGTGAGCAATGGGAAGGATGGACAGATGCATCACAGGACCAAGGATAGTTTTCACACAGAAAATGTCCCAAAACTCCATGAACACAGCTCCAGACCTCCAATGAACATTCAAACATGCACAAATACCTGCAATGAAGAGAGGCAAGAGGAAAACAAGCAAAGAATGAGCAAGGATGGACAGATGCATCACAAAACACGTTTTTTGTTGCTCCAGAAGTTTACACAGAACATCATTTCATTAGTAAAAGGCAAAAACGCCATTACAGAGCAGGGAGGAGGTTTGAGCTCCATTTTCAACCCTAGAGAAGAAAAGAAGGGAGGGCAGAGCAGAAAAGATGAACAACTTGTTATGTCCCCTTTTTAAAATGAGCCAAATCTGGCTTTATACAATGCATGGGTCGAGCCCAGGAGACAGAAAACATAGGAAAACGTGTAAGCAGCCCAACCATTGACCAAAATGCATTCTTCATTAAAATCGGTGGTTGAGACATCACTTCTGGCCATGCTGAAGAAGAATGCGACCCATGTGCATTAAAACTAGTTGTTGAAACGTCGCTTCTGGCCATGATCATGCGTCAGAGCCGTTTCTCAATTTTATCTCTCCAGACTGCACCAAAATTCGAGATTGATCCCAGAATCATGTAGAGAATTTCATAAGCTTTCCGTTGATATAAAGAACGTGCAAATCCGAGCTATGGATCAAAAGTTATGGAGGTCTGAAGTTTTAGGGCACAAAACAGGACGAAAACAGTGTTTTGAAATCTTTCCCGCGCTCTGCCGCCTGGATGACACGTGGCACGCATTGATTGGTCACGTGATTCTCTCTCCTCTGCCTTTTGGCGGGCTTTCTTTTGAAATTTCTTTGTGGGCCCCTTAAACTTGGACACGTGGCATGCATTGATTGGCCGACAGGGGCTCGGGGCAGACCTTGCTTTTCTGCTTTTCGGCCAAAACTCATGCCAAATTCCTCTAACTCCTTCCTAAGCTTCTGACACATTCTTCCTCGGGTTTTCCGATAGGTCATGTGTCCTCTTTTAGATTGGCTCGGGCTGACCCATTGGTTCTCAAAATTCGCCCTTTGACCTTTGGACTTTTTTCCCCTGCGACACGTTCGTGATCTGGTTGGTTCTCGGCCCTTTCGGCTCCTTCGCGCCCTTCGCGTCTTTATGTCCCGGATGTCCCAAACTGCTTGGGCCAAAAACTTCCGATCCGCCCGAAATGGGCTTCCTCGTCCCTCATTTGGCCGATGACACGTGGCGTTGTTTGATTGGCTTTCAGCTCCTTCGGCGATCCGCGTCCCGCGCGTCCCTTCGTCCCGGATGTCCCAGTACGAACTTTCTCTGTTTCGGGCGAACCGGCCGGTTCGTGTCATCACGGCCCAAATGTCCCAATTGCTTCCGGACTGTTTGTTCTCATTTCGGCCGATCCGGCCGGTTCGCGTACTTTGCGTACTCTTGTCCCGAACTGTCCCGCTCAGCAGTTAGTCATTTTTCTTCCTCTTTCGGCCGGATCGGCTTCTCGCACCCGCCGCGTACTTCTGTCCCAGATGTCCCTTTGCTTCACGGGCCGCCTGGAGGCTTTTCGGCCGATCCGCACCTAGATGTCCCAAATGTCCCTACTGCCCCTAGGACTAGGACTTAGTCATTTTTTATGATTTTTCCTGGCTCAATCTACATGCTTGGAACTGCAAAACTCTGATGCATGTTATCGAAATTTACCCTTTTGCTCATTTGGACTTTTCAACGACCGACTTTGTCCCTTTTCGGACCTAGGACATGTGGAGGCTTCGTGCACATTTGGGGTCTCCCTTTTAATGCACCCTTTTGGAATTGGAGCGCCAAGCTGACACATGGCACCTTTCAACGACTGTTTGTTGTTCCCTTTTCGGACCTAGGACATGTGGAGGCTTCGTGCACATTTGGGGTCTCCCTTTTAATGTGCCCTTTTGGAATTGCGAGTGGCGCCTTTCGACTCGTATGCGGCTAAGTTCAAAAAATTCAAGCCTTTCCCCGTTTTCCTCCTGTGAGCCTCTGGCCTCTTTTGATGTTATTTGATCCTTCGCCGACCCCACTCCTCCATTGTAGAGTCCCACCTGTAACCTGACTTTTGGATTTGAAATGTGGGCTCACAATACTGAGCCGACCCTTCGATTATCTCTTGTGTAGGGTCGTGTTTGATTAATCTTGCTTGGGGAAAAAATTGGGATAACGATTCTTTTCTTGCATGAGTAGCTACCATTTATTCAACCTCCATGGTGTATATCGCAACACTTGTTTGACATTTTGTCATCCAACTTATAACTCCACCAAACAATTTGAAAACATACTCAATGGTAGATAAGTGCATATCTAAATCTCCACTCAAGTCTGAATCCATAAAGCCACATGGTTTTAGTGTCTTGCTTTCACCAAGATTCCCTATATAAGATATTGCACAGTCAAATGTCCAATGCAAATACCCGAAGATACTCTTCGTCGTAGTCCAATGTTCTTTTCCAAGATTTGACATGAATCTACCAACTAATCCCAATGCATGAACAATATCAGGTCTAGTACATACCATTGCATACATTAAATTGCCAACGACACTAACATACAACACCTGAGACATGTCCTCAACTTCTTCTTCAGTTTTAGGAAATTGTTTGAAAAATAATTTTTGACCAACAAGAAAAGGAATACTGATAGGTTTAATTTCCTACATTTTAAACATTTGTAATATCATATCAACATATTTCCTTTGATTTAATCAAAATTTCCTATTTACACAATCTCTTTTAATTTCCATGCCCAACACAAATTTTGTAGCACCTCTATCCTTCATATCCAAATGATATGAGAGACGAGACTTAACATGACTGATCATTTGCTTATCACTACCAATTAACAACATGTCATATACATATAATATAATGATAACAAAATTTTCACCTTCTTGTTTAAAATAAACATGGGGATCAACTTTACTTCTTCCAAGTCCAAGTTCCAACACATACCTGTCAAATTTCTAATTCCACGTTCTAGGTGATTTCTTCAATCCACAGAGAGACTTATTCAACCTACACACTAAATCTTCCTTTCTTCTAACCTTAAATCTTTATGACTGTTTCATGTAGATTTCATCCTCAAGCTCACCATCTAAAAAAATTATCTTAGCGTCCATCTATTCTATTTCCAAATCAAAAGCAATAGTAATAGCTAGAAAAATCTAATAAAATGTAACTTAAAAATATGAGAAAAAAATCTCACCAAAATTAAGTCCCTATTCTTGTGAGAACCCATTTACTTCTAGGAGATCTTTAAAATTCTCCATTTTCCCTTCTACATTGTACTTCTTCTCAAATACCCATTTACAACTAATAAGTTTTCTTCCAGGAGGTAAATTTACCAAGTCCCACATATGATTCTTATTTAAGGACTCCATTTCCCCCCCCCAATAGACTTCTTCTAAAAATTATGCTCTTTTGAGCCAAAAGTCTCCTTTACAATCTTCAGATCATCATAATCACTAACGACAAAATTGATAAAAGAAATGTAGAATGGAAATTAGAAGGGCTATACCTATTAGGTTCCCTTCTCCCCTGATATGATATTCTCAAGATTGGAGTTTCTAGTTCTACATCTTCTAGTTCCTCCTCTTATTCATTTGAATCTTTCTCTAACAACTCTCTCTAGTTCATCTTCTACAATTGCATCAAACTCAGACACAGATTCACCCTCTTCTAGTTCAACAAAAGTTTGGTCATTATAATCCTTTGGTTTTGCTTCCTTCTTAGTAATATCCTTAAATTATTTGAAGATTACATTACGAATGTAAACACAATTTTGTGTTTATGGATTTCATAGTTTGTATCCTTTTACACCATTAGAGTATCCAATAAATATGCACTTTGTAGATTTATTATCTAACTCTGTCCTTTTCTCTTTCGGGATAACATATAAGCAACATAACCAAATACCCTTGAATGTTGAATAGATGGTTTCTTACCAGTCCATGCTTCCTGCAAAGTTTTATCTTCAAGGGCATATATGGGCAATCTATTGATCAGGTAACATGTAGTTGTCACTGTTTTTTTTTTTTTTTTTTTCAGAATTCCCTGTTCAAACGTGCACCATTGAGAATACTCCTACCCTATTTCAACGATCAACAACTTGCAAAACAATTAAAAGCTCAAGGGGAACGATGTGGATCAAGGGGCATGTTCTAATTAGGGCCCTTATGAGAACATATCTTGAAAATAACATATAAGTATAATGTAGTTCATTAGGCAATCTAGTGTAATCATTCTTTTAATGGATGCAATGAGTAGTAAATACTATGCGTTCTTCTCTAAATGCTCAAAATTTGATTTTTCATACGAGGATGCTTCAAAAATAAGTAAATTCCTTTTTCTAAATATTCAATAAATGACTCTTGTGTTAATTTAATTGTCTCTTAAATGCAACAATGCACCTATGTGTTTATAGACTTGTTGAATCCAAATTAAGACCATATTGGCATGTAAGCCAATAGACGATGAGATGGAAAAGTTGATCAATAAGGACATGTCGGGGCACCCAAAACAAGGGTCAAAAATACCCATGTAAAATGGGGACTACAACCAAAGTGGTATGGTTCTCAAAAACCAAAATTGTATTATTTTAATTAAATAAAAATGATCAAAATAATAAAAAATAGGGGAAATAGATGGGAAATAGATAAAAATGAGGTTGAAGAGAGAAAAAATAAGGAAGACGAAAAAGGTAAGGTCATACAAAGAAAGACGAGAAATTTTGAGAGAAGGTTAAGAGTCGTAAGTGTCGACAATTGCATAAAATTCAAGGGAACATGTCGAAAGTGAAACAAACACAAGGAACACACCTACGAGCATAATTTTGATCAATAATCAATAAACGTAAAACTACACTAGCACCATAACATTTAATTGGTCCAATACCAAAAGAAGTTTAGAACCCACCTTTTTTTCGAACCAAAGAGAATTGTGTAACTAGATCAAAACCATCTATCACAAATCAATGGAAAATTAAAGAAAAAAATAACAGATTTATTAATGAGTGTGATCTTAACATTATCTTTAAATAAATGTATATATTTTCAGGTTATCTTTGTTCTCATTAGCACAAGCGAGCCTAATATTTTATATAACAACTTTATATCCAAATCATTACCATAATAACCATTATAAAATGTAGATGGGTTGGTTAAAATTTACTGAAAATACCAGACTCAAGTTGTAATATTGGCTGGTATAATTTTGTCGAATTTTTACTAGTGTGTTTTTAAGTCTATATTCAAATGATCATTCACGGGCTTTATAACATATTCCGAAGGTGAAATCTTGTTTACACAAAAACATGTTACGAATCTACAAATTCAAAAGCCCTTAGGGCATGAACCAGTAACATTTTTCCATTTTCCCTTTGCACCCACAAATGCTCCATGATTGTTTTCCTCCTCGTTACTAACAGAAATGGCATGGCGTCGAATTCTTCCTTTCGTAGCTCGCCAAGCGGAAAAAAAATGTCACATTTCCCAGTCCAAACTTACTCATTTCACAGGTAACCCTAAATTTCTTGCAACCTCCGTTATTTTTTTCTTTGAATTCATCCTATAAATGTATCATTAATATTGTTGGACTATTGTACAACGTGAAGAGAACACTGTTCTACATTTGTATTGGTTTGAAAATGTCGAGTTATTCAAGTTGTTTTAAATTTTCTGGAAAATACTGCACCATTGTCTGTATTTTAGTGTTTTTTCAGAAGGTAGAATAGCTAAATACGCCCACCCGTTGAGATTAGGAAAATCTGGAGTCTAAACTTCTGGAGCTTATATGTTTTTTCTGTCTCATTTATGACAGGTCAATTTTCTTCGAACTTTACATGGGAGGGAAGTGCAATTGAGGGCATACGGAATCCATTTCATTATTTTTATCGGCAACAACTGGTTATCACATAATCTGTCCTGTTCTTTATTCATTTTTGTTTTAAACTTTATATCTAAGAGAGCTCAGTTCAAGCTTCCGCAATAGAGATTTGAGGACAGAAATTGTGGATGCAAAAAATAAAATCTGAGTTAAATTTCTGGATATCTGCATAAGTATTTTGTGTCCCATGTTTGGACCTCATCGCCATGAAAATGATTCACTGATAACTCATACAGACAAAAACTACTTACGCAGATACTCTGATATGTATGGCTTGGTAACATATAGATACTCTGATAACATATAGTAACCGGAAAGGTTGATATAAAATCATTTTCTGAAGCAATTTCTATACTGAAATCTCTAATTTTTAAAGTTTTGTCGGTTTATCTATATTCATGTAGATATCCAGTATTTCAACTCAGATATATATGGACAGCTCAGATCTAAGCTTACTTT
Source organism: Taxus chinensis (assembly GCA_019776745.2). NCBI lineage: Eukaryota > Viridiplantae > Streptophyta > Pinopsida > Cupressales > Taxaceae > Taxus > Taxus chinensis. The sequence continues at coordinate 142,494 of JAHRHJ020003539.1, forward strand.
TATCCATGGTTTGACTTTGGACCACTATTTGTTGGCCATATCTAGGAAAGGACAGATGATGGGCCAAAAATATTAGCCTGCCTGAAACATCAATAAAAAAATCTTTTCCTGCACAGTTTCTATGCATCCTAAAATCTCTAGTTTTTTAAAAATGTGTTTTGGTTCATCTAGATTGATTTTAAAAGTTGTACAAAACACGTTTGCCCCAAGATTGAGCTACATCTAAATGTCTTAACTGTTTTGCAACCTCAATGAGTTACCGCAGTCTTCCCCTATGTAGTAAACATAAAGTACGTGATCAGATTGGCTTCAAAAGATCATAAAACACTAACCCCAAAACATCACGAGTATTAAGTTTTAGCCAAACCTCCTTTTTGTACGGTTAACAATATTACCTTACACATCAAATGCGGATGAAGAGAAATTTTATATTCCTATAGCTCTTTATGCGTTACATGGACTATTTTTTCTTTTTATACATCATTTTCCTTCTGGTAGTAAATTATGCATTTATTAGAGTACAGGATCATGGTGTGTGAAACTCGATCACAACCTGATGTTGGATTACAAAATGTGATCCAAAATGTTGTTTTTTCTCAAAATTTGTCACAGCATTTCTCCTGAAATCTGTTTACAAGACGTATGGACTGTTGAAGCTCGAAATCTCTAATTGCTTCTAACCTTTATTGTTGGGTTAATTCCCCATCTAGGGTTACCTAGTGGTCCTGTCGAGGGTCGCTGGTAGACATTTTGCTGTCGGTGCTGCATAGAATGTGCAGTGTTTGGCAGGAAACATGGTCACATGCACTTCTTGAAATTTCTCAAGCATTTGTTGCAGATCTAGGAAGTTTTTGCAGAAAATTAATTAAGAAAAATCAATAAAAAACCCATTTAACTGCTGCCACTTGGGAAAAAGAATGTCAAGCTGGCAAAGGAAATGTTCAGCCCACCCTCCTCTGCACTTGCAGTAACTTTACAGCCAAAAAGATTTCCACACAAACATTTTGGCCAAAGCTCTATTCTTGCTCTAGCTTGTCTGCATAATTTCCATGGGCCCACATGTGCAATGAAATTAGAAGTGGTTGCATCCTCCACGGGGCTTATTACAACTTTTTTTCTTTTATCCTCCGAACCTCAGACGCCTTTCTAGTTGGCAGAGCCCTTTTACAGGTTTCCAAACGTTTTCCTGTCCCCAAAACTTCCATCAAATATCAACTCTTTTCCAGGAATTCCCAGAAGTTTCTTTGGGATGAAACTGAGCTTTCCACAACATTCTTTATGTTCCAAATATTAATTGCAAGAGCATCCTTGAGTTTTCAATACTGCTTTTAAGAGTTTCCATAAGTTTCTGCCATTTTTGTTACCAATTCCTCACAGTTCTCCTTGTCCTGCCATTTCCTCAAGTCGATCTCAAGGTTTCTATCATTTCCTGGCCTAGCTGGCCCCACTTTCAATACTGACGTTGCCACAGCTTCCAAGCACTCATTTCTCATTCTCAGGGGGACATAGTTTTTATCATACTGCATTCCACCTATTTGAAGAGGTCTGTGTACCTATGCACCCATGCGACGTAAAATGGAAATAATGCTGAATGTACTGTGTGTTATTGTGACGAGTTCATTGATTTGGTAAACTTGTATTCAATTTCTGTCATACAGGGAATTTCAACATTGAGGCAATGTCTAGCAGCAGTGTCATCTGACATACAACCAGTTCCTTCTCCCTTGTCACAAATTCCAGCCCTTGCAAGTGGAAACACTGAAGAACAGAGTGCAGTTGCACACAAGAGAAAAGTTCAAGCAGTTCTGAAGGACATTAGACAGGTACCTGCTTTGCTTTTGCAAGATAAAATATGCACAGGTTCTATCAAGTTTGTGTTATTTTGGCTCCCTTGGTGGCAGCATTTATTTGCAAATTCAATTCAGAAAGTCTTGCGAATTGCATCTGACCTTATTATTCTCTGTTGAAACTTTTTAAATAGCAATTATTTTAAGAACATGGTAAATTGATATGAAAATATGAATAAACTTGACATTGATGTTATATTATTGTTTTTGAACAAGGTCTGACACACCTTAGCCGTAAGATACTCTGGGTTTTGTGTGTGCGTACCCATGCATAGATACACACAAATATGAACATTCTCCTAGGAACTCGAAACAAACCATTGCCATGAAATTGCAGAAAAAATGGACAAGCGGGGAATAAAAACCAGGACAATCCTCTAGTTGGTGGATTGCTCTATCAAGAGACTACTTACCTTGTCCACTTGTTTGTTCAGGTCCCAGGACTGCAGATTTTAATCTTGAGATTTAAGTCACGTTTTGATTGAGGTCCCCTACTGGTTCCTGGACAAAATGAGTGGAGGAGGGGGAAGACTTATGATATTCTCAGGTGCCAATTAAGAATAAACAGAATAAAATGCAAGAAAAAACAGACAATTGTAAGCAGAGCTCATTTTCTTTATTCTGGGCCTGTATATACAAGTTTAAGAACAGACACGTGCTTGATAGCTCAGATGACCTTTTACAGGTGAAGGTCTATCTCAGATAAATGGGACCTTAAGTAACTAACAAAGGAATGCTTGTAGGGTTTACCAATTACAGGTGACATCTGGATCTTTAAACTGATGATGAGAGTCAGATTCTACTAAATCATAATGGAGGCCACATTCTACTAAATGGTGATGGTAATTACAGTTTAACATAAACATCACAAGGCAACACTTATTATTATGCAACTTACATGTAAACACATTGAGGCCAACCATTCCTCAAAGGTGGGAATGATGGTATGCCGTATTCATGCACATCTGTCCCTCTGTATGTTACATTACAATCTTATTTTCCTTTCCCATACCAATATTCGTTCTATTCCTTTTATTTCCTCTATCCACATAAATAGAATGGGGTTGTGAGATGATGAGATAATGTTATTGGGTGGGTTTGAAGAAAACGATAGAAAGAATAAGGTGAACATATGGAAAGAGAGGGATTTGAACCCCACTTTCAGATTTTCTACCAATTGGATTAGGATCCTTATTTTTTCTTGGTGCAACTAAGAGTCTTTGTTGTACATGGGCTCATATTAGCATTTTTCTGCTAAGCATAGCATGTTGCTTTCAATCCGTTCAAAAGAAACATGCATTTCTCCGAAATATTTAGAATTATGAACTTTTACCTTTATAAAGCTGTTGGGCTAGTCAATTTTCATAGATAATTCCTTGGGTATAAATATAAAGCAAGATATGCATTTTAAGAAAAGCTCCCTGTTATGGGTTCAAAGAGTTTTTATGTATATACAAGCTTGGAAGCAAGCAAATGAGTATCTTGCACGCAACTAAGTTGTAATGTACCGTGACATATGTTTATATCATAGTGACTATGTTTGAAAAGTTGGGGCTGTTCCAAGGGGCCAAAAAGTTAGGAAGTTTGGGATTTTGTAAAAGGTTCGGTTCGATTTGGAAAATTTGCAGATTTAAAAAATATATAAAATCTAATTGTTACACATATTTATAAAGAAAAACTCACACTTAAATAAATAAACATATACATGTGACATGATTTATAAGTATACCAAAAAGGATAAATTATGCATAGCAAAAAGACTACTAAGTCTTTACAGTGTAAGTACAGAAATAAATTAATACAAATTTTAAAATTAAGTAAACAATAGATTAAAGTAAATACCATAATACATGTTAAATAAATATAATATCTTAAAAAGGAATATATATATTACTTCATACCAAAACCAAACCTATACATTTTGATATTAATATACATATAAATTAGTAAAAAATAAAAAATATAAATTAGTTAAACTATTCGTATAAATTATAATACATATTGATATTAGAAAGAGCTTACAATTAAAACATAAAATAATCTTCTAACTTCTAAATTTCATGCATAGGATGAAACAACAACTCTTCTAGGGCTTGACTGGGTTTGGGCTTTGGTTTGCACACATCAAGAATGAAACAACGTCCAGCCTGAATAGTCTTCAACATAGTTCGTATACTCGTATTCGGCGAATATTTGGCAAACTCAAAAAATTTGACTTGGCAAAAACTCGGCAAGACTCGACGAATATTTGACAACTTAAAAAATATGCAAATTTATTTAAAAAACATAAATTTTATTTAAAATGTAGCTAGAAAATGTATCAAATGAGTTTGTAAAATGTTGGGGAAGTGTTTTCTATTAGATTTGAATACAAATATAGTACAAAATCACATCATCATGCGAATACAATAGCTAATTGATAAATGTCATGAATTTATGATGATTGTCATTGAAAATTATCATCATAAATTTCATATCTCTGCAAATTACAATTTACAATAATTTACATTTTCCTCTTCCCTGTTGTAGAGAAATATTGGGGAGGGTGTATATTGCCTCTACTAGTCCCCACACTCGGTTGTGTCTCCTTGCTCTTTCAAGAAGGTTGCGATTGCAGCTCCAACCTTGTAGTAGATGACGGTGGCTCCTTTGCTGCATGCTCGACATCACCTCCAAAGATGTCTTCTAATCCTATATCCCCTGTTAGTACTTCTCCCTCCATAGCTTCCCTCTTGAAAGAAGTAATTTCATCCTCCGTGAATGCATGGAAGGAACTAAAGTGGGGGTCCTATTATTAATATAAGCAACACAATACATAGCTTCAACCCAAAACTTGTAATGCATATTTTTAGCATGTAACATACACCTAGCCATTTTAATAATGGTCATATCTTTACGTTCGGCAACCCCATTTTGCTCAAGTGTGTAAGAAACGGTTCATTCATGCTTAAAACCGTGTTTACAATATGCAAGAATATCATAATTGAGATACTTAGTACCATTATCAATATGTATAATACGCAAAGAACAACGAGATTGTTTTTCAACAAAACTATGGAATTCAATGTAAATATCCAAAACTTGATCTTTAGATTTCTAAAAATAAACTCAACTCTCATCGTGCAATCATCTACCAAAGGCGGAGCATATTTTGCACCATTAATAGGAGTTTGCATGGCACCTAAAATATCACTACGAACAAAATAGAGTTTTTTAGTTGCACGCCAAGATTTGTTTCTACGAAAGGATTATCTACGAATTTTACTAGCCAAGCATTCAATACACACAAAATCAGTAGGAGGAATTTTAGGCTAGCCATGCACCATATCTAATTTATTCATAAGTGCAATACTTCGGTAATTGACATGACCTAATCTTTCATGCCATAAGCTACCGTCAATAGAAGCATCTAAAACATGACTAGATTTAGGAGGAGAATTCAATAAATTTAAACAAATAATCTTTATCTAAATAGATTGTGGCACCAACATTAAAAATTTGCTTTGTTGAATTAACATAACAAGTAATTTTGAAAAATTCTACTTTGTAAATGTGTTTGCATAGTTGAGAAACAGAAAGTAGATTCAACTTTAAATCAAGCACAAATAAACATCATGTAATTCACCATTAGGAACACTAACAATACCAATTGCTTTGACATTGCATAAAACATGATTTGTAAGATTTAGTTGATTATTAGAATGATCCAATTCTAAACAAGTAAACAAATCAACATTAGATGTCATATGTTGAGTATAATTGATTATTAGAATAATCTAGTTCTAAATAAGTAAATAAATCTACATTAGATGTCATATGTTGGATAACATCAAAATCAACAATCTATTCAACGGTAGAAAAAGGACACATAGCACATCTAAAAACAGCCCTAGTAATGTACTTTTGAGGTTTTGGAGTCTTGTTACTAGCATTAGCATTAGCTTTTTCTTTTAGCTTACCATTCCTAACATCTTGTTTTTTCCTAAGTAATGGTCTTCATCATGATTGTCCCTATCACAATAGTTCATTCTAACTTTACCTTAGGGCTTGCGTTAGACTTGTTCTTTTTCTCTATTTGTAGTTTGAGATTCCAGTTCCAGATGACGGTTCCAGCAGGAGAGGGCTTAGAAGAAGGGCATCTCTATCGCATGTTGGAATGGAAATGGGTCCTTCTGGTCTTCTCCAGGCCTCTTGCATGATGCTTTAGGATTCTCTGACCTCCTCTTTGTCACGGGGACACATGCGAGCCCGGTTCGCCCTCTCCTGGATAGCAGTGGTTACTATTGGCTTTTTGTTTACAGATAGGAGACTCGGAGTTTTGGAGGTGTTAGAGGGTCTGGTGGGGTGGCTTGTTTGGTCAGGGACACTCTTCGGAGTAGGATTTCTATTGTTGCTGAG